>CBVK0100352217.1:0-21346 GCA_900067695.1 Picea abies
ATCTCACCCTCACACCCTCCAAGGTGAAAACACTTTTGGAGTAACCCCAAAAGCTAACAAATATGTGATCTGCTACCTAATTCATTGGTCTAGGACATCCTCCTTTAACAAAATTAATATTTGGAAAAAATACAAGCAGGAAATCCTCTAGTTGTGCCTTCTGATGATTCTTGGCATATAGCATGAGCACTCACGAAATATTATTTGTCTGTTATATTTTTGGATTTACAGAAATGGAAAGGTCTAAAGTTGCTCAAACTTGCCACATATTTCATTTTAAACATTGTAAATTCTTTTTGCCCAATTGGGAAACTAGGATCTTTATGACTTCATTCCAAGTAAACAAAAAGGTTTGGATTCATAAAGGTGTGGGCTCTTTTATTCATCGTTTTCCATTGACCTATTGCCATATTTATGTGACAAAAATATGTTACATATTGACTTGATTTTGATGAGCCTATGAAAGCACAAACACTAGTCTACATTGTCAATTTTCCACATCTCAACCATCAATGCCTGAATTATTTAATCAAGATGGAGCTCTAAGATGCACATATCTGGAATGAAAACTATAGATTTCAAATATCATTTTTTTCGAGTGAAGACTCCATTTGGATCTTGGCAACTATGCATGTACCTAATTAGGTTTGCTGAAGCAAGGATTATGTATTCAAATCTGCATGATGTCAATCAAATGTCATAGATTTATACCATGTGCATACCCTTCTACCTTGCTATTAGTCTCGTGATTGTTTGTCGCATCTACTTATCACCTATTTGGGTGATTTCAATACCACTGTGGCATGACCACATAACCAAAACGTCGATTTGCATATTTCAATTGAAGTTGCTAGCAAGGACTATCATGATACCCAAGAAATTCTATTATAAGGTGATTTTGTTATCTACCTAGCCTTCAAGAATCTTTTCATTTTCCCCCTCCATCCCACCAACTCCATTTCATTCTCTCAAACAAAAAACATACATGATCCATGGATGAATAGGGGCTACCTATTTATGCCCTTTCCTTCCCATCCATCTCACCTATACCATTTCATTAGGGTGAAACCACAAAGTTATACTTTCCCTCCTATAGTCGAAGGGAAGGTATAACTCTATTGATTACCACCAAGTCAGGCTTATCTCAAAAAGGTTTGGAAACTAATTACTTGACACTTTCACCTTTACCTCTCTCCTCTATATTGTTATTGTCCTCAAGCATATAACAACACTTAGGATGACTTGACTCTTTACATTTCGATTGGTTACATTTTTGCTAGAACATATAAGATCAACTAAAATATGCACTAAGACCTTGGGGCAATGAGAAGAGAGAAACATCTGGAGTGAAAGTTCATTCCTATGTTCATTTCAATTTGAGAATGCTCAGTAGCAACCAGGTTATCTCTTGCGGGCCTCAAATATGACATTACAGCTTAATAATCTCTTTCCACTAGCTTATAATTTATTTGTCAGAAAACCTACATCTATTTATTACACTTTGTTGCTGTGGTTGGAAATCCCAAGTTTTCCCATGGTGTCCCTTCCAACTCTTGTATTTGAACAAAGGCTTTATGACATCTTCCTACTTCTTTGACCTTTTGTCCATCGGAAACCGTAACGATGAGGTCTTTGGTGGGGTACACAAAAAGGTTTAGTTGTTTAGCAACAATGATGTCTATACAATTATGAATATTGTCGGAATCTATGACTATCGTTCCATATCTATCCTTTATGAATCCTTTAAGCTTCAAGGTCTTAGGTTGTGATCTTCCAGTCATGGTTGCAAGTGGAACTATGGGCTTGCTTTCTTTTTTCTTGGAACTTGGATCTTATCAACCTTTTTGAGATATGGTGGAATGTATTTTTCAATCGGTTGTTGTATTTGGTCTCTTGGAGTAATCGTTGTTGAAATCTGGTAACCTAGCACACAACAGTTAATTCTGAGCAAAACAAATAACTGAACTAAAGCACTGCTAGGTTACCCAACTAAAGATAAGTGGAAGCATAAAACAGAAACCAAACACATTTGCACACAAGATTCGAGTAAACACCCCTGGAAAAACCCTTGCGAGAAAACCAGTTGTGAGTTTGATTTTATTGCTAAAATCCTGGGCTCCCGTCCTGGGATAATGGCCCATCAGAGGATTACAATGTTGCAGATGATAGCCTAGCCCACATGGCTACTATCTCCCTCACTGCCCCCCTGCACACATCCTCAAGCCTGCCCACTCAAACACAAGTACATGAGCAAGACTCCCTCTTGCTCCTATAAACTCATTGTGTGCCTCACACTCTCCCTAGATCTACTTTTATAATTCCCTAATGACTAAAACCCTAACCCTAGATATCAATGGCCAAGATTAGATCTTGGATCTCACAACATAATCTTTCGTTGAGATGACTTAAATCACTTAAATCACTCAACCTTACAAAAGTCACTTTAGTCATTACATAAAATCCACTCTAGAGAGTGTCGCTCAGACACCTCCACATACCAAGCACTGCCAATGCGGAAGTACCTATCCGAGCTACCCCAAAAGCTAACACTCCCTCTTAGCAAAGAAGGTACTTCTAGAAGAACCTCCTCCTGGATAAATCACTGACCCCATCAAATCTATTTTTGTTGTAGTTGCTCCCTCTGAACTAGAAGACCCTCCTGCTACCTCCGTTGCACTCTGATCTGATCTACGATCAAAAATCCCCTTGGACCCACACACAGGTTGTCCCAGCAACCTATACAACATACCCTCCCCGATGCCAAGCCTCACTACTGCATCCTAGGTATCTGCTCCCTCTGAACATATGCGTACCTATCCATCCTTGAACGTTACTACATGCCCCATGTCCTCCAAGACTGATACTGAGAGCAACTCCAGCCTTGGGACATATATCACTCCTCCCACCTCCAGAGAACCACCTGACTCTAATGGAAACTGACCCATCCAACCCCCTTCACTACATGCATGGTGTCGACCCCACTGCCCACATGTTAGTCTGAGCCCATCTCTAAAACACTAAAGGACATCAACCTCAGCCCCGTCATATGGCGAGATGATCCAACGTTGCCATCTCGGCAACCTTCTCAAATTTGGCCTCCCGGATTTGCTACCCGATCCTGCTGCCCAGACCCTTGCCCAAGGTTGCCCAGGGCTGCCCGCAGCCTCCTATTGTTGCCCAAGTCCTTTTTTGGGCTTCCCGGAGCCTTTCTGGGCGTTGTCTGGCTATCTCAGTCTGTTGCCCTGCAATTAAGTTCGCTGCCCAGATGCTACCCGGACCTACCCAAGAGTTGCCCGACCCCTTGGCTCCTGTTGGGAAGCTTTGCTGCCCTCTGCGGTTGTCCTGGGTGACCTGGTGGTTGGGGCTGTCCACGCTGGCTGGCTGCTGGCAGCAACTTGCAGCCCAACCAGCGACTACCCTTCTTCTTAGCGGTTGTGCTGTGTCACACCATAGGCAGCTGCCGGTTTTTTTTTCCGCTCACCCAGCCCCCGCACACTTGCCCCCCGCACGAGTTGTTGCCACTTTAGCATCATCCGCCTATGGCTTGTTGTAGCTCCAGCCTGTTACACTCACCCAGTGCTGCCTCTCCACCTCCTACGCGACTCCCAACCGTCGAATTTTTGGTTGTCAATGGACTTCTCCCAGTCATCCCTTGAGTCCACACTGCAATCTCTAAAGCTCAGCTAGTTGCCACCGTCGTCTCTTTAGCAACCTGCGACCTCCTTTAACACTGTTGGCAGTTACCCTTCGACCTGTGGCTCACACTCCACATGTGCTACTGGGCGATTTCTACAGGCAGTCGATTTCCTTGACTCGGGATCTGCAGCTCCAACAAATCTATTGTCCACCCGCAACCAGACTCCTCTGCTCACGTGCTCAACGGTCTCCTCGCGGGCTTCTCTTCACACTGCCTCTGTGCATCCTCAACACTTCGCCTTCTCAACTCCAGCACCTTTCTCCGGTGGTGGCTCCATCATCTGTCACTTCGGCTTGACTAATGCAATCTCAACTCGATCACACATATCACTTTACCTTGACAGTTTTACTCAGTCGTCATTTCTTCCACACGTTGTTGCAGTTGGAATCTCAACGTTGCCTCCTCACAATTCGATCGACCAGTACTCGGCTCGATCTGATCTTCAGCTGCTGCAACTAACCCACACAGTCGTCGCTTCAACTTTGCAGACGTACGGCAACCGTACGTACGGCTATCCCCCTTTTTTTTTTTAACTTTACCATGCAGCTGCAATAAAATCTTGCCTGTGCAATCTGGCTTCTTCAAAGACCAAGCTCTTATACCATGTTGAAATCTGGTAACCTAGCACACGACACTTAATTCCGAGCAAAACAAATAACTGAACTAAAAGACTGCTAGGTTACTCAACAAAATATAAGCAGAAGCATAAAACAGAAACCAAACACATTTGCACACAAGATTCGGGTAAACACCCCTGGAAAAACCCTTGCGGGAAAATCAGTTATGAGTTTGATTTTATTGCTAAAATCCTAGGCTCCCGTCTTGGGATAATGGCCCATCAGAGGATTACAATGTTGCAGTTGATAGCCTAGCCCACATGGCTGCTATCTCCCTCGCTGCCCGCTTCCTCAGCCCTGCCCACTCAGACACAAGTACATGAGCAAGACTCCCTCTTGCTCCTATGCACTCATTGTGTGCCTCACACTCTCCTTAGATCTGCTTTTATAATTCCCTAATGACTAAAACCCTGACCCTAGATCTCAATGGACAACATTAGATCTTGGATCTCAGGATCTAACGGTCACGACTTAATCTTTCGTTGAGATGACTTAAATCACTTAAGTCACTCAACCTTACAAAATTCACTTTAGTCATTACATTAAAGCCACTCTAGAGAGTGTTGCTCGGACACCTCCACATGCCAGGCACCACCAATGCGGAAGTACCTGTCCAGGCTACCCCAAAAGCTAACAATTGTTTATATTTGAAGCATGTCTTCTTCATTTCTATTTTGTTGAGTGCATGAGATTGAAGCTAATGGTATTTTTAGCGATGCTTCATTTTCAATTGTTGATATTTCGATTTTAAATATATTGGGTTGACTTGTTGTACCCTCATCTCTTTCATGAACTGTGGTCAATGAATTCAAACTTTCAGGTGGATTTTCGTAAGTTTCTGGTTCTGTACCCACTAGTAATTTCGTTTGGTGAGTTTGAAATTCCTACTTCATTTTCTTCCACAATTTTCGAATATTGTAGTGACTTGTCCTAACATAGGTGTCCTATAATCCATCTCCTATCGTATTTGCGATGAATATCTCCCTTCTTTATTAATTCTAGCCATTGTCTTTGGGAGTCTTGGATTAACTTGTCAAGTTTGTCCCCATTTTTATCAATTTTTTCCCTAACTCTTTTTGCGATTTCTCAATTCTATCTAGAATTTTCATGGTGTTATTGGCTTCATCTTCATAATGATGGGCATCTACTTGCAATTCACCATTGCTAACCATCTTGGTTTTCTTCTTTGCAGACTCCACCTTATTTTATTTTTTTTCTTTATTTGATTTTATAAGCTAAAGTGGAAATTTTTTAACAAATTCGACTTTGGAATATAAAATCCCAAAGCAAATTTTTATGAAAATATTTGGAGTACAAGTAATGTACAGAAAGGGTCCCATCTGCTTTACAAAATGGCAGCCGAGAATTTTAATTAAACTAGCGACTGAGTACCATTGATAGGACAGAAGGTATGGAGCAACAGTACAACATGTTACAACTTATATTGTATAAGGTCCCATCTTGTGATTTTCATCAAATTGATAGGGATTTGTTGTTGGTACTCTATCCAGGAGGGAGATGGTTGCCTTCTACATCAGGTGTTGATCTCCTTACTCTTATTTGTCGACGACTTGGTTTTGATGGCCTCCACTCCCAAGGGCCTGCAGAGACAGATTGATGCATTACCCAGTTTTTGAGACCTTCGACAGTTGACGGTCAACCTGGGTAAAACCAAGGTTTTGATCTTCAATGCATCGAAGAACCGCCTTACAGACTTGCATTTCCATTACAAGGGGGCACATATTGAGATCACCACAGCATACACTTATCTAGGAGTATAGTTCATTGGGCCCCGTTTCAGCAAGCGACAAGCCCTTCTGCCTAGTATCAGTAAAGGGTACAGTTCCCTGGCCATCATCAACAGACAATGCTTCTTGGGACAATTTCAGGACATCTTGTCCAAACTCTACCTCATGGAGGCAATTATCAAACTCACAGTTCTGTATGGCTTAGAGATCTAGGGATCGAGCTTGTTACAGACAGACTGGGCCAAGTTGGAGGGGGTCCAATGTTAATGTTTAAGCCATTATTATAGTTCTTTGCATTTCATTAGATAACAATAGCATAATACAAGATCACCGAGAAATACACAATCACAAGAGACACAGCGTTTATCCTGGGAAACCCTCTAGGGGAAGAAAACCCAGCAAAACTTCCTTATTATAGATAGCCAATACAATGCCAAGAGATCTCATAAACTAATACAGAAGATCCTCTCCCAGATATGCACCACTCTCTCTCCTTCTCTAAATGCAGATCCAAAACTTGTCTCACGAAATGAGCAAGTGAGTTGTGTCTAAGTGAGGCGCTAGCCTCCTTATTTATATTAGACTGGCACGTGTGAAGTGTCTCTTCACTGGCAGGGCCGACTTCTTCAACTAGGTGGTTATAACCACCTTTATTATGTTCTGGGGCCTCTTTAATATCTGTTGGGGCCGACTTCTTATTCTGCCTATTATAATTATCATTTGACCAATCCGCAAAAGGGGATTTGGTCCTATTACAATAGCCGATATGATCAATCCACAATGGGGATTGATCCAATGAATAATATATCAAATAATAATAAGAATACTCTTTGCAGTTACATTAT
Organism: Picea abies; assembly: GCA_900067695.1. Lineage (NCBI taxonomy): Eukaryota > Viridiplantae > Streptophyta > Pinopsida > Pinales > Pinaceae > Picea > Picea abies. The sequence continues at coordinate 6,908 of CBVK0100352217.1, forward strand.
TTCAACATCCAAAGCCTTCTTCTCAAACATATCATCCGCTACAAGCGAACGGTTCCACAACCCATTATCCAAGCAGAGTTTGGCGTCCACCTATTCCACCTTGAGGTCATTTTCCACTTGGTCTCTTTCCTTCTTAGAGTTAGATCTTTTCATGACTCTACCATCGAAAGAGAGCGGTATCCCTACCTAGCTCTTTGCGCCTTAGAGGCTCTTGCCTTTCCCCCTCGGGCCGTGCTCGTGGTTGGTTCTCAAAGGCATCTCGACTCCTCCGGTCGAGGACTATCTCCCCAAAGCACCTCCCCCTGTTCAATTTCTCCATCGATGCACCGCGATCTCTTACCGACTAGATAGGTACTGAATCAGGCTACCGGAGATGACATTTATAGATTCTACACTTAGGTCACTTGTACTCGCCTTCGACAAACCTGGGCCCAAAGATGTCCTTCTATCTAGAGCACTTTTTAGATTTACGAGATAGCATCATAGTCTATCCCTCGTACACACGCAGACATTGGATGCACTCACTTAAGATTCCTTTGGGCTAGGTCTAGGTCGGATCCCATCAGCTCCGGATTGAGACAGATCACCATATACCACAATCCGATAGGATCTACTAGATGCGCCACTTACATGAGCCACAAACGAAGATGCACCCCATCTTTAGGTGTCCTATATACTATGAGATCAGAGGATGCTACCATTGTTTATATAGGGACTCAGGGGGCTCACTCTCTACCTCCTTCCAATACCAAGACCAGAGATGCCTATCCCGCTTCATTAGGGAGATTTTTTGCCATAGATTAGTTTTTGTTTTTGCACGCCACACCCCGCCTTGGGATGACCAAGATGATCACCTCTTACTTTCATGTTGACCCATCAGATCGAAGCAACAAGCAAATGGATGAGTCCCAAAGCACACTAGAGAGTAGACCAGTGAGACCTCATGTCTCTCTTCAGCCTCTCCCTGAGGGAGACAGATCATCATCATCGAGACTAATTCAGAAATGTCGTACGGCACATCAGTTCACACATTCTCAGAGATTTAGAGGGACTAGCTCTAGAACATCTCCAAAACAAAGCCCCTCTCGTTCATCAAACCACCTCCTAGTTTCAAACAAGCTACCAGAGTTCCATTCGGAGTTTCTTTCTTTCAGCCTCAGATGCTAGGAGTATCCCCCACTCCTACATCCTCCCCAGGATCATACAACGGGACCTCCCGATAGTCCCTGAGGACTCCAACAAGGAGCTAGCGCCCAATTCACTCCCCTCACCCTTGGCCATCCGATCCGAGAGACCTTGACAGACTCATCATCAGACACCTCTCTCTCCCTCTCTCTCCCTCTCTTATAATGGTTATATACTTTATGAGACTACTTGATTATCGATTTCTTTCTTTATGTTATTTTCAGCGTTTTCAGTATTATCTAGGAGTTTCATTTGCACTCCCACATTGTAATCACACTTGATGTAGCTCCCGGTCCCATTGACCTACTTTTGTGGTCATTTGTTGGACATTAATAAAATTAACTTATCTTATCTTTTCTTCGAACATTGGACCAACTTGGGGGGATTCATCTTCATGGAGCCCCTTCTCTTCATGGCATTATATCATTTGATCGAGATCTTTGGTTGGGGGAATCCTTCTCCTTGGTTGGATGGTGATTGTGCTTGCTACTTGGTGGTCTTTTCACGGGTGCTTGCCTTGTTGACCACCCCTTGGTTGCACTTTTGATGGATGTGGAGCATATTATCTCATTATGGTGGTTTGGTATATATGCTTATCTTCGATGTGGATCAAGGTTCTAGCCCCCCCAAGGGGTTAGATGACGATGGTTAGGAGATATATGTTTCATGATTGTTGAAGTTTCCTAGTGACTTTTGCATGATGATGTGGTATTATTTGGTGTCACTAGGAGGGTGTTCTACAAGGTCCTTATATGTTGGATGTGTGATGGGTGACACACTTGATGATTGGATGGGTTAGCCTTTTTATTATGTCCCTTTCTCTTATGATGTTGCTATGATGGGATGATTCATGTTGCCTTTGTGGGATTTTCCTAGGTAATTTAACTTTATCATGTCACATTTGCTAGACATCACATAGGGGGAAGGTGTTTCATATCATTGATATGTTATTTCCTAAGTTTGAATTAGAGAGGGGGTATTACATCATGATTTGATGGTGATCTAACCTTTTCATAAGGTTAGATGGTGATTTTGATTTAATAATCCCTTGGTGGTGATGCACTTTAGGTTGGACCTGTTATCCCTTATCCTAGGGATAACTAAGGACATCGTGTCTCGAGGCCCACGGGTCCTAGACATGGAGTGTCGAGAGCCGAATGACTTGAGCATGGCCCCGGAGGGACCCTCTTTTCTTCAGTGCAGCCCATCTATCAGCATTAGCAATATCCATCCCACCGGCCTGGTCCTGAAGTAGCAGTAAGTCTTGCTCCATGAGGTAATGAGTCTGAGTATCATGGTATGTGTCACTCTAATCATTGAAGCACTTGAATATGTTGCACTGAATTCTCCTTCATTTCATAATGTTTGCTTGGAAATTATGCTCTTTAACTTATTCATTCCTGGAAGGGTGACATGATGCCCTAGTAAGCTGAACTCCCTTTATGATGGGTTGCCACTAGGTGGGCCTATGAAAGGTCATCGTCCATTCCCTCCATACTTACCACTTTCCATCCTTACTCCTCTCATTTTCCCCTACCTTTGCTCGGGCATTGGGTTTGCCACACTAGGAAGGGTTGTACCTTGCCTTGTGGGAAGAAGGGGCTAAAGGCCCAGAGGTTAAAAGTAGCCAACAAGAGTTAAAAGCCAAAATGAAACCTTTGAGATGCTTCGCTCAGGGATTCCCGAGAAAGCAGTAAAAAGCTTCTCGGTAAGAAAAGGGAACACGTAAGATAAATAAACACTCAAGGTATTAGTTGGTAGATGGGAGGTTTCATCATGAGCCGGCCTATTATGACCATGGGCATGAAGCAATATGACACTACCATCAATTTGGTCACCAAACCAGGGTAGTGGCTCTTGGTGGCATAGCCAAGAGAAAGGGGGTCTCATCACGAGCCAGCCTTCTCATCTCCGTGAAATGCTTGTGGGTAATGTTGTCACCTTTGGCCAAGCTAGGATAGTGTCCCTCAGCTCTTCCCTTGAAGCATAAAAGAAAAAGGTAAAAAGCAATAAAACTAAGAATAAAAGGCATTGAATGGGCTAGGAAAGAATGGCATCTATGACAAGGTGCAGCTCGCCCTCTACAAAGGCACCCACAAGTAAGATCTACATTTCCCTGTTATCACTGCACCCCATGCCACCTCACACATACTTACATGACCTAGATTGGTTCTCACCTAGGAAACGCCCCAAACTTGAGGACGATTAACCCAATAGGACACCCTGAGACCTTCTCCAAACCTGACTTGTTAAACTGCATAACCTCTTTGAGCATTTGTCTGGGTAAAGGGGGGTTTGATGCACATGTTTCAGTAATTTGATTATTAGAATTGATTTACATGCTATGATCCCTGTGACTTATGAACCCCTGGTGGGCGTGCTTGTTATTGCTGCAGGACTTTGCCGGTGGACAGGTACATGTGGGGGAATGATTAGGGCGGACCTCCATGGGGCTGAAAGCCCACAGATGGATGTTGTAACCCCAGGTAGGGGCAAGAAGACATCAGAGACTTGCACCAGGAAGAAAGGATGTTGCCCTTGGAGACACTCTGGCGAACCTAGACCCAGGGGGATCTTTCTCTTCCACCTGGACGTTGACCCTTGAGAGCCCATGACGTCATCAGTATGACCATGGACGTCATCCAGAGCTAGGGTTTGCATTTATGAGGGCAGTTGTGTGTTGGTTGGCACGTGTGGCATCATCCAAGGCCTTTGGAGGCTAAACGTTTTGCATATGGGGCCCAACGTTCCACCCTAGGAGCTCAACATCACCCTCGAAGGGCATGACGTCACCCTTGGAGATGATTTCAGGGGTTAATTACTTTTATGTGTAAAAATTGGATTTTTAATGTAATTTGGCGAGGTCGACCTTTCTATGACCTAAAATTAATTAAGGTCGTTGATATTGTATAAATAGAGAGAAAGTACTCTCATTTTTTAGCATCACTCATCACACACTAAGTGTGGTCTGAAATTTGCGCCCTTTTTGGGAGTTATTGGCTGAAATAAGGAGGTGCACTTGTCTTGGAGGCTAAAATTTGCAACTTGGATCATTTTTTGGTGAAGTTACTTGGCAATCTAGGGTTTTATTGCGCTTGATTATTCTTGGTGAAGTAAGTAAATCTGCAAGTCTTCATTTCATTTGAATGGTTATGGTACATCTGCTTATTCATGTTAAAGATTATGAAATTGCTTGCTTGACAAACCCTAGGACTAAAGAACTTAAATTGCTACTTCTTTGCTCTTCACTTGCTAGACTTTGCTAAGGTGATTTTGACTTAGATAAACTTCTAGAGCCCTAAATACTAGCACTTTAGAAACCATTATCTAGTCATTGTTGCTCTAAATACATTATCTTAATAGTCTAAGGAAGAAAGATTCACTAGGGCCTAAGATCCCTTACTCTCTAGCAAATTTCTTTCTAGGATTTGGATGCTTGAGGCCTTGGGTTGCCAACACCTCCTCCATCCATCCATCCATCCCTTCTCCTTTGACAAAGTATTATCATTGCTACTTTGCTCCAAGTTTTGTCGCTGCTATTGTTGACTCCATAAACCCTAAAAAGCACTAGTCTACCCATTATAGTGAATGATTGATCAAACAAACACTCAAACCTTTCTCCTTGAAGCTTTTACTAACCTTGGCTAACCCTAAACTAGACTAACTCCTTAGTTAACTTCTTGTTGTTGTAAATCATTGCTACAGCCATACTAATTCAAGCTAAATTGTCGCATTCACCTACATAACTCGCACTTACCTCATCCGGAAATCACTTGTGACAATTACCAATCAATATACTAGATAAATATTGAGTTTGCATGGTGTTTTCTTGCAATTTTGAGCACTAGAATTTGTTGTTGTTACAAAAGATTGCTACAGCCATCTAACTGCAGCAAATTCTCTGCAAAAGTGATATTAAATGCTAGCTAAACATTGCCAAATTTGCTTGTGACAATTTATTATCAATTTGCCTAGTCAAAGTTATTTTTTCTTGTCTTTTTCAAGCAATTTCAAGGCATAATTCTTGTGGTTGTTATAAAATACTCATTGTTGTTATAAATTGTTACATTGCTGCAACTTTACATCAGCTAGCCCTTTTATTGAAGGTTCATGGTCTTAAGAAGCACTATCATCTTATTTTTGTACTTGCAAGCTGCTATATTTTCTTGTTGTCTTGTTCTGGGCAGGTACACTCCATTTTACCATTTCCTTCATCCCTTAAAGGCCATAAGAACCTTTTGAACTGAGTGACCAATGAGAGGGGGATTTTCTTGCATCCTTGCCTTAGTTATCAGCCCTTTAGGTCATCAGGGACGTCTCGCCTGGGGTAATCTTGATATACTCCTAAACAAAAAGGGGTTTCCTATCAAGGTGATAGTGATAGGTCACCCCTTTTTACGCCAACCAATCTTGCACCCACTTGCCTTGGGCTTTGGGCAAGTACAGATTGTGCGATAACAAGACCTTATGTTTTGATGTTATCATGGAGGGGTTTTGCTATAGAGAACATCTTTTATTTACTTGGTATAACAATTTATTAATGTGTACCCCCTCATTGGCACACATGTTCATGGTGATTTAATTTGTTGGTGACTAATCGGGTGGAGGACTATGGTTATATTTGAGCATTGACCTTTGTGCACACATGTTGAGGATGATTTAACTATTCAAAGGTTAAATTAATCTAATTTATCCAAATTAAGTTTAATAGCTTTAGCATCCTATTTTATATGCTTCATTTTCACACTTGGAGTGGTTATTTGGACATAGTTGAAGCCTTCTAGTGGTGCACCCCCCTTCTTGGGCACAATTTTCAAGGCATGTCATATTTTATTGGTTTCTTAGAGAGGTTGCCACACTTCTCTAGGGTGCACTCTCTTGGATTGGTTGGACACCTTTATGACATGGCATATGGAGGAATATTCTATTAATGAATTCTAACAACCTTGGTGCACTTCACTTGGAGACTATTTTATGTTTTGTTGTGTAGTTGAGGTAGTTACATGGCATAGTTTTCTAGGGTGCACCTATTCTAGGTGCTCTCTCATCTCTCTCATCTTTATTGCATGGATATTTCAGCTACACTTGGCATATTTTGACCATCATTGGATGTTGAGATTTGGGTACCTTGGAAAGTGGTCCCCTTGTGTTTGTGAGCCTCTAAACACATGTGGGAAGTACTTTGTACCTTGTACCATGTACTTTATGTCTAATTTCACTTTGACTTATGAGATTTAAGTCAAAAGTGAAATTTGGTCATAAAAGAGAAGAGCAAAGACACATAAATATAAATGACAAATGTGAACAAAATAGTTTGTAACAGCAACTCATTCACAACCATCTATCTACTAGCATAGAACAATAAATATCAAAGAAGTAACTTGAATGCAAAGCCATAGAAGTCACAGAAAAATAATCAACACATGAGCAAATGACAATACTAACACTGGAAGTAGTTCACAGAAAGTCCATCACACAACATCATTTACGCCTAAAAAAATGGCCCTGGGGGCTTCTTCTCATTAAACTTCTTGAAATAGTTCTCACAATTACCAAAAGCAAGAGCCCTTGATACAAGGTGCTCTTGGACATATATAGCCTAAAGGTTGCAACTGCTTCTTGGGACTTCTTGGATTCCCTTTGACTGTTACAACCCTTAGACTTCCATTGTTTTGTCCTTTTCCTAAAACCTTATAAAATTATACATTATTTTCGAAAAGATTACAACCAGCCTTGAACTTTGTCTGCAATATAAGCTTCCCAAACTTCATGTTGGGAAGGGATACCCAACACTCACCTAAAGATAATCTGTTCTAGGGAAACTTCATATGTAGCTGCATCTCGAGTCATGGGGTCCATCTCCCTTTTAAGTGTACTCAAAAAGGAATTGATGAAATTGATGTCTTTTGATGGCCCAACTATATGTTCCTTTAATACCTCTTTAGTGACTCGAGTGACCATTTCAATTAAAATTCCCCTGGAGTTGATGTTGTCTTCCAACTCCGCCAAAATTTGTTCCATGGGCCTTGGTGCACCCATATCTCCAAGCTTGGGTACCAGCACCGTTCAATCATCTTTTCAACAATCGTGTGTAAATGTGTGCAATTGTTGATTAATGCAGATACATCGGTTTCAAGCATTATGCCTGTTCTTTGGCAGTTGGCTAGGACTGCATATTGAGCTAGTTTTCTATCTCTGTCATTTTAGGCAAGTCTGGAGGCGTGTTTTGATCTTTCACTTGCCATTTCTTTAATTTATCCATAGCCATCTGGACTCCATGTAAAAGTACTTTCTTGTCCTTGATTGTATCTAACAATGCAAGTAGTTGTGTAGATAAGTCTTGGAACTATTTTAGCCTAGTGTGCCTTTGCCTTAGTGTTGTCCCCAGCTCCTCCTGCAACTCAAAGGCACAGGCTCTAAACTCCATGACACTAGTCCTATTCAAGGTCTTGGATCCTTCCCTGATATTCTTCAATTTCTTGTGCCATATTTCTGATATTTTGCTCAGAAGCTTGCAAGAACACAACTCCAGCTAAGGCCATGGCTATAGAATCCCTTCTAGTACCCAATACAAGTGGGGTCTTCGTAGTAACCATGAGTGTTGGCACCCCCGGTAATCTCAGTTTCTTCTGGGATTGCTTGACGATTTTCCCCCTTGCCTTGTCAAAAACAAATGCATCCAGGTTGGCCACTCTATCTGATTTGAATGGGGTGAATTCACTCAATCCAAGCTCTCCAAGTGGGAAATGGCCTCCTGTAAGGGTGGTTCCTGGAGTGTTGGTGGAAGTCTCTGATGGGCCAGTATCCATCGGATCTGTTTCTTGTGCCACCTGTTCTTTCTTTCTATCTTCCCCTTCTTTTAGTAGTTGCTCTTCTTCTTATTCCTGCTTCTCTTCTTCCTCTTTTCTCTATCTCTCTTTCTCCTGCTCCATCTTCCTTTGTTCTTCCTCTTGTTTCTTCTTTTTTGCTTCTTCCTACTGAAGCCTCAGTGCTTCAGCCTCTTGTTTTCTTTTTTCCTCCTCTTGTGCCTGCGGAAGCCTCAGTGCTTCAGCCTCTTTCTTCAGTCCTTCTCTTTTCATTGTTGCCTTGGCCGCAACTTCCTTTTCTGCCCTTTTTATTTCCAAACACTCCTTTTCTAACTTGTCCCTTTTATGCCTAGAGCTACCTCCCATTTTGAAAAGCACTTCATCACAAAAACTTGCTCTTCTATTGAGTTCTTCTTCCTGTAATACCTCATTCCGGTACAGCCACCTATATTTGCAGACTTTGCAGTGTTCACTGACGATGTCCAGCGGGTCATACCTTCGAAATCTTTCCTCCCCAAAATGGAACGCTTCCAAGATGTCTACTTCTACTGTCGCCTCCTTGCTGTCTTTAAAACTGTTCGATCCCACATAGAAGGGCAGTGATGGCCAACACAACTTCTTGTCTCATGTTAAGGCTGCTCCAACTCCATGTACCAATGTGTGATATGCAACCTCTTGGAGAGAGCTTGTCTAATATAAATCTAGGGAGTAAATGAGGAGCTTTTGTGGCTCCGTAGACTCCAATATATGTCCCTTTTTTTGTGACGTACCGGTCACCTACTTTGCTAACCGCCTGCATTGCCTTATCTGTCATACATTGAGCTGGACCACAAAATAGTAGTTGATACAAGGGAATTAGAAATTGCTCACATATCTTGTGAGTAGTGAATTTGCTACTTGTATTCCTATAAGTCTTGGCCATATATATGGATAGCAGGGTCACTAGATTGCCACTGCCATCCCATATGTAGGGAAGCGTTGATTACACAAACAATGTCCAGCAAGTAAGAGACCATCTAAAAGGTTGGGTGTGTCCCAGGTGCTGTGTGCTTGGCTGCCGAGATGGCTTGTTCCAAAGCAGCAAAGAGAATGACTCCCCAATTGAATATTATGCCTGTTTTGGTTACTACATATGTCAATGGCACCCACGATTCCTTGAAATTCATGGCATCTTCTGCTCCATATAGTCTGCTCAAGAGAGCTACAGCAATCTTGTAGGGAGTCCTTAATAGGTTTGTTGGATAAGTTGTTCTCCCTGCTTTGAACAGTTTGCCGGGTACCCACCAGCTTTTCATCACCTCTCTACAAGCCAATGGGAATTCTAAATCCATTCTTCAGTAAGTTCGACCTCTGCTCTGGGGAATTTGTAATATATATCTAGGGCAAAGGTCTAGAAAGATGTGATGGCTTTCCTGTTTGTGTCTCTAATCAGTCATACTGATGATCCAAGAGATGGTCTTTGCACAAGGAAATACAACAGGGCGCATGGCCACTTTTTGCAGCTGAGAACGTTTGATTGACTGGTAGACACCCTCATCTGGGTTGGTTTCCCCAGGGAGGAGTGGCATCTCAGCCTATGTCTCCTCCCAAAACATGTGGTACAAATCCACCCATTTGAAGACTATGTCAATCTCCATGTAGCATCTTGTATCACCATATGTTGGTCCAATGGCACCAACATCTATTTCTAGCTCCTCTTCTCGATCTGGGCTTAATTCGATGATGGGGTCTTTTTGCTTTCTGGCCTTCTTGGAAGCTATATCCAGATCCTACAACTCATCCATGTCAATAACAACACAAATTAGCATTGTTGGTTTCAAAAAGATATAGACACCTATGTCGAGACTAGTAACAGAGGATTCAAAAAACTCTTATCTTTTAGTGGTGGCCATCTTCAGAAGAGATAAGATAAGATAAATGTATTAATGTCCAACAAATGACCACTAAGTAGGTCAATGGGACTGTTAGGTACAATGATGTCTATACAAAGCGAGAGTGATAAAGCGACTCTTCTAAAAGCAAGAAGCAGAAAGTGAAATAGAATAGAAATCTATTCTAAAACCTAGAAAGCCAACTCCAAAGATGGAGCTACAAACCAAGAGAGAGATGTATAAGGCAAGTGGATCTAGAGTCTATGGTTCCAGTGGAACAAGGCTATCCTGGTCAACTAGAACCGTCTCTCCTAACCTTTGAGGCCGAATGGAGAAAACTCAAAATAGATCTCTGTCAAGAAGAAGAATCGGAAGAGGAGTTGGAATATGTCATGTGCTATTGTTTGGAAGGAAGATCTCGTCACTGTGGTCTGGACAATATCATCTAGTGATTGGTATGTCTACTAATATAAGGTATGGTCTGGCTATTGAGATTTGGGTACCTTGGAAAGTGGTCCCCTTGTGGTTTTGGGTCTCTAACCACAAGAGGGAAATGTTTGTACCATTGTACCTTGTACTTTATGTCTAATTTCACTTTGACTTAGGAGATTTAAGTCAAAACTGAAATTTGTCACTTTTAGCCTAAAGTGACTATTAATTCACTTTGTGGGTGAATGAGAGGTCATAAAGTGAACTTAGGGAACTTAACCCAAAGTGGGTTTTGAGGTGAGATTCTTTTGGAGAGATTTCAACCTTTGATTAGAAATGGCTTCGAGTGATCCTAGCCATTCATCTTTTAAGTTTCCTTATGATGGTTCAAGAGGGGCGCAAGGGGCCAAGAGAGGCTCGTTCCTTTGTTTTTTCACCAAGAGAGTTAGGAGAGGAGCAAGAGGATGAGGATGAGGATGGAGGCTATGGATGAGGGAAGCTTGGGCGCTCCTTTCATGGAGGACTCATGGAAACTTAGACCCTTGTTTATCTGTGGTGGTTGTTCTTGCTTGGAGGGCGCACACTTAGCAGGCACTAGCTATACTTGGACGATTGCAGATCTGTCAAATTCAGCATGGAGGTAGCACACAACAACTTGTTTGTGTGCAAGGGATTCTTCATCTGAGGTCAGAGGGTCAAGGGCGCATTGTTTCAGTGAGATTGGCAACAAAGGAAGAGGGTGCACTTTGCTTGGGAGCATATCTCTTCTTGGAACTCCAAAGCATCTCGAGAGGAGTTGCTATTGTATCAGGTTCCATTCTATTTGCTTACTTCTTGTATCTCATGCTTTAGACATCACTTATATACACTTTCATTCTAAACTAGTTTTCCACGGGGAGTTTTATCCAAGGTCAAGTTGACCAACAATACCTGTGTTCATTTTTCATGTATGCTTAGTGTTTAAATCAGTTGTAGGAGCTTGTAAAGATCCTAGAGGCATGCTATAAGTTTTGAAGTTTGCATGTATTAACACTTGGTTACTAAAACTACTTGCAAGGGCACCTTAAAAGAGCATATAACCATCAGTTTGAGGGCAGAAAAGAACTTGAGTGTTTGCTGTCCTAAAACAGCAGCAAAGGACATCCTTGTTGACATAACTTAGAGCCTGACAAGAGGTCATCTAACAATCCTGTTGGGCACCCTCATAGTTCCTCAAAAATCTACGCTGGCGATGTTGCTAAGGTCTCACGAAAGTAAAAATAGTGCCCCGTGTCCTCACTGATCTAGGCTCATCTCTATCCATCTGTTGCTTAATGCCCCTACTTGGGAGCACCGTAAAAAAAAGGAGTGATCTGTTGGGTGGGAGCTGCTCCAGAATGTGGATGTAGTTGGAGGATAGAAGAGCAGAGACGAAGGGCTTTCTACATGTATAAGGCCAAGCATCTCTAGTCAAGATACCTAAAGAAACTGCCAAGCATCTGTAGCTCTTTGAAAAGACAGTGGAACCATCCTCGGATCTCACAGTAAACTGGGCAATGGAAGATGAAGTGCTCCTTAGTCTCAACCTCTCAAAGATGGCACAACTAACAGATCCTATTTGATCAGTGAATCTGATGGTCAATCTCAATCTGCAGTCTATGAGAACCAACTCTGAACTAGCCCAGGGGGATCCAAAGAGCATGCATCCAATGGTGAAGTGTGTTATGGGGTCGGACAATGAGTCCATCCCTCATAACCATGAAGTGCTCAACATAGAAGGCCATCTTCGGACGTAACCCCCCCTGAGGGTTTATCCAAGTGACCCATACAAACTGCCTATAGATATCCTCTCTGATGATCGTGTCCATCTCCTGTCTAGTAGGTAAGAGGTGGTCGGGTGCATTAAGGGAATATCGAAACAAAGGGAGTCAATCCATCGTAATATGAACAAATGCCAGGAGATCCAAGACCCTGACATACTAGCACCTAGAGTGAACCGAAGAACTAGCTAATGTTATAGACTATGATGAGCAGTAGGCCAAGTTTGGATATTAGCCCCGTCCCTTTGTTGCATTAGCGAAACTTTGAATGCAATGTAGGAGTGAGATGAGACCAAACACTTTCAAGTTGAAACTACTGAGAACGAAACTTTGCGAGGACGATGGGCCAAGGGATTGTCTGCTTGCATCTAACGATGCAGCGAAGGAGGATGATCTATACTCTCTCTGTTGAAGACCAGTCGGACTCTAGTAATCCAGGTCCCCAAACCTCAAAACCATATAAAACTGACGATCGAACAAGTGTCCATGAGCGACATCTTGGACGATTTGACCTAAAAATGGTTCTGGAAACACTACCTCTCAAGAAGGCATAGGGATCTGTAGACTTTGTTGACTCGAGGCTAAAGTGCATGATGCAGACTAAAGCGAGGTTCTATAAACAGTACCCCCTAGAGTGAACCGAAGAACTAGCTAATGTTATGGACTCTAATGAGCAGTAGGCCAAGTTTGGATATCAGTCTCGTCCCTTTGTTGTATTAGCGAAACTTTGAATGCAATGCAAGTGTGAGATGAGACCAAACACTGTCAAGTTGAAACTGCTAAGAACCAAACTTTGCAAGGAGCATGGGCTAAGGGACTGTCTGCTTGCATCTAATGATGCAGCGAAGGAGGACGATCTATACTCTCTCTGTTAAAGGCCAGTCAGACTCTAGTAATCCAGGTCCCCAAACCTCAAAACCGTATAAAATTGTCGACTGAACAAGTGTTCATGAGCGACATCTTGGACGATTTGTCCTAAAAATGGTTCTGGAAAAACTGCCTCTCAAGAAGGCACAGTGATCCCTAGCCTTTGCTGACTCGGGGCTAAAGTGCATGATGTAGACTAAAGCGAGGCCCTGTAAATAGTACCCCCAAATAAGTATACATGTTGGTGATCTCAATCTCCTCTCCTCTGAAAAAAGAAATGGTGATCAAATAGGATCTTCTTCAACCCATTGAAGATCATGATCTTGGTTTTACCCGGGATGACCATCAACTGACGAAGGTCACAAAAGGCAACCAGGGCATCCAGTTGTCTTTGCAACCTTGTCTTTGCAACCCTTCGAGGGATGAGGCTAAATGTTGAAATTACTAAGACAACTGAGAGGGGGGGGTGAATCAGTTGTTACTATGCTTAAACAATTTTAACAATTAATACATTCTTAATCTTTCTTCAAGTGATCATCAACATTATACAGCAAACGAACAATAAAAGTAATGAGCATCAGTCACACATAAGATATACACAAAGACAGATTTTCACGAGGAAACCCATAAAGGAAGAAAACCTCTTCTTCTTCGAAATGATAGGCAGTCTTTTAAGTTCTATACATCATCTTTAATTGAGCACCAACTCAGTGTGAGGCTGCTACCTCTGTTTTACAAGCTGCAACTTGTTTGAGAGCACCAACTCTCTGGTTTCTCTAGCACCCACTAGAAGGAAGCACCAACTCCCTTAATGTTCCAGCACCAACTGGATGGAAGCACCAACTTCCAGTTACACAGGCTCCAACCTACATAACAGAGAACACTTGTTCTCCCCTGCACCACCCTGCCACCCTGGAATATGAATGAATAAATAAACAGACAACTACACAGATAAATTGATTCTTACCATTTCTTCTCTGTTCTGTAAATTTGGTCTTCTTCTAACTGTTCTGCAATTCTTCTCTTCCTTTGTCTGTTCTGCAATTCTGCTATGCTTCAACTTGTTCTGTCATTCTGCTCTATTTCAAATCTTTTCCTCATCTGTTACTCTTTTCTGAGTTTCATATCACATTGCTCACATTTTCAATCTCACACTACGCATATTTTCAGTCTCACACTGCGCATTTTGTGATTTTCCCTTTCTTACAGGTTAATTCATTTTTCGTCCAGAACTCCCAACCCCACACAGTCTGTCTCTTCTTCTTTTATGCACCGCGCTCACAGCAGTTACACTTCACATCTTCTCCGGCAAAAGAAAAACGTCTAAGCAACTAAAACGCCAACCGATCAGGAATCATGAATCAGTTTTGCTAACTGATTCGTAACTGATGATAACCCTCCGATCATATTCAAGTTTATCTGCACCGTTCGATGAACTTTATTAATCTTGCCTTTAAATCGAGTTTCGGCATTTCGGAATAC
>CBVK0100352218.1:0-21346 GCA_900067695.1 Picea abies
GAGGCATTGCGAACATTGCATGCACAAGGTGCACAGAAGCTATAAATACATGATACAAAGAAGATATTGGGTTGCTGTTGCTGTTGGAGTTGCAATGGTCGCTGTGTAGAAGGATTGAAGTGTGAGCAAGGAGGCAGAGTGCAAAAGTAGAAATGCACAGAAGAGGAATTGTGTAGTGAATTGACATGGCGCAGAGAGCATAAAAATCAGAAGAACAGACAACGCAAGTCATGTGTGCAGGAAGGTAATGAGGCAGACAGAGTAACAAAATGCAATAGAACAGTGATGAGTCAGGTAAGCCATTCTTGAACATCTTATCACTGTAATAAGCTTCAGTAGAAAATATTTATATTTCAGGGTGGTTGGGAGGTGCTTGGGAGGACTGTTTTCCTCAGAGGTTCAAGTGGGTTCTTGAACACAGGGAGTTGTAGCTTCCATCTGGTTGCAGCTAGAGAAACCAGGTTGGTTGGGAGGAGCTAGGGAGGACTGGTGTCCTCAAAGGTTCAAGTGGGTGCTTGAACACAGGGAGTTGGTGCTTCTTTCTAGTTGGTGCTAGAGAAACCAGGGAGTTGGTGCTTCCTTCTAGTTGGTGCTAGAGAAACCAGGGAGTTGGTGCTTCCTTCTAGTTGGTGCTAGAGAAACTAGGGAGTCGGTGCTTCCTTCTAGTGGGTGCTAGAGAAAATAGAGAGTTGGTGCTCTCATCAAGTTGTAGATTGCAAAACAGAGGTTGTAGCCTCATTATGAGTTGGTGCTCATATGTATGATAATGTAAAGAATGTAATTATTACTTATCATATAAATAAAAAGAGGTTTTTACCCTGTATGGGTTTCCTTGGAAAATATCTGTCTCTGTGTTTCTCATATATGTGACTGATGCTGAATGTGCCAGTGTTTATTTCCCTGCATTATTGTGATCATCATTCAGTGTTTCTTCAAAGAGTTTTAAAAGAAGCATAATTGTTTAAGCTCGGTAACAACTGATTCACCCCCCCTCTCAGTTGTCCAACATGCCCCATTGCTAAAATGGTGTATCTAATGTAACAAGTTGTAAGGGAAATGCATCCTTATTGACTCGCCCTGCAGCCTTTTGATAGATTATACATTTGCGAGCCAAAGAATGATCATCTTTAAATAAGGTGGGCCAATAATAACTATCCCTAAGTACTTTGTGGGCAGTCAGACCTCCATCAAAATGGCCCTTGACATCACCAAAATGTAACTCAGCTAGGACCTTTTCAGATTCTTCCTTTTCTAGGGAGAGTAGAAATACACCATCAAAATTATTTCGAAACAATATATCATTAATCAATTGAAAAGGCGCAGATCTAAGTCTTAGTGATCTTTTGTTTTTTGGATCAAGATTTCGAGGAGTAGTTCCATGCAACAAATAAAATCTAATATCATTATACCATGAATTAGGTGCATTTTGTACACAACATATTTGTGTTTCATTATGCATATTTTCAGTTGGTGCCGTTGGTTGATTTTCTGGTATTTCAACTAAATCAAACACTAATTTTCAAAGGCCTTGACCTCTAAAAATTCATGTAGGTATGATTTCGAGATCGTATTCTTGAAGGGAGGTCATCCAACTTTCCCTTTTCTCCCCAAGTTCCTTTTGAACTAACAAATTTCTTACACCATGATAAGGGATAATAACTTTTACCCTAGATTTCAACAGGTAGGGTCTGAACTGCTTAACTGCCTTGAAAACAACATAACCTTGTTGATCTACTGTAGGATAACTTAATTCTTCTCCTTTAAGAGCACAACTCATAAATGAAATGGGAACTTCGTTATTTTCAACATTTTTTTGAGTAAGCACAACAACATATGACCTATCAGATGAAAAAGTGTACAACGTGAAGTCTTTGGAAAAATTAGGACTCATCAAGGAGGGAGCTTCAGTTATAGCTTTTCTAATGGAATTAAAAGCTAATTTTTCTTGAGGTCCCCATTTTAAAAGAACATTTTTTTTTAATTAGTTTTTGTAGAGGCCTAACCATCTCAGAGAAACTTGGGACAAAACATCTGACGAAATTTATTTTACCCAAAAAAGATTGCATTGCCTTTTTGGAAGATGGGGGAGGGAGACTGGAAATATCTTGTGTTCGTTCGGGGTCTATTATCATCCTCTCTTTTGACACTATAAATCTTAGTAATATTCCATGTTCCATTGCAAAATGTGATTTCTTAGGATTTAGTGAAATACCAAACTTACGACAATGTTCTAGTACAACCCTAAGATGTGACAAGTGATATTTTTTGTTCTTTGAAAATATAGTGACATCATCTAAGTAGACAACACCTGACTGGTTGATGAGACCACAAAAAGAAATATCCATTTCCCTCTGGAAAGTGACTCCGACATTAATCGATCCGAAAGGCATTTTTCTATAGGCATAGGATCCCCATGGGGTGCAGAAAGTGGTTTTCAACTAATCACATGGAGACATAAGGACCTAGTTATACCCTGAGAAACAATCTAATAAACATAGTCTTTCAAAAACAGATACTTGTTGAAAAATTTGTTCCATTGGAGGAATGAGATAATTGTCTTTATCAGAGGCCCGATTTAAATTACGAAAATTGACACAAAGCCGAATTTCTCCATTCTTCTTTCTTATCGAGACTAAGTTGGATACCCATTGAGTATGCTGAACTGGAAAAATGATTTTGGTGGTTAGCAATTTATTTAGTTCCTTTTTTACTATGGGTTCTAATTTAGGATGCATTTTTCGAAGTTTTTGCTGAAATGGTTCGGTTTGGGGATTCATGGGAATTACATGCTGTATTATGTTTGGATCAAAGGTTTTTAAATCATCGTATGTCCAAGAAAAAACATCTTTAAATTATTTGAACAATTTTATGAATGCATATCTTTCTTGTTCAGAACACCCTTTGCCCAGATTGATATTCCGAGGATTATCTTGCGTTCCTAAATTTATAGTTTCGTACAGTAACTAAGAACTATTCATTTTGAAATTAACCACTCCCCTAAACTTGTCTTGTAAATCATAAATTTTTTCTATTCTAACAACAAAATTGGGGATAGAGTTTACCAGAGCAGATGATATTTCCACAGAACGAGGGTCATATATTACTGAAAAATCACGGAGGTTTTCATTGTGGGTGCTTTCATCGATTACAACATATTGAAAATTGTCCTCCATATGCATAAAATTAATATATTGATCATCATCAAACACTCTCCAATTGGTAATGTCGTCGGGGATCGATGGTCTGAATAACAATTCAACATAAAATGCATTAGGAGAAAAACCCTTAGCATGTAATAATTTCGAAGCAACATTAGCCAATAAATCAACTTCAGAATTACTAGATCTAGGAATGGAACTTATGTTAAAAGCGAGAAATTTATGTATTAAACTCCATACCTTGGTTTGGTAGTTTTTTATATGAGGTGATAAACAATGAATAACATTTTTTACCTGCTTAACTACAATTTCAGAGTCACCAAACACCACCAAGATTTGCACCTTAAGATCCAGTTCCTTCTTCCGTCCTTGTAGGAGTGCTTCATATTTTGCTGTGTTGTTAGTACATTCAAATTCTAATCGACATGAAATGAATGTCTTATTACCTTTGGGGTCAATAAGAACACAACCAACACCGAATCCTTCATGAGATTTAGATCCATCAAATTGTAAAGACCATATTTCATCGTCATCAACAATATTTGGATCATTTTTCACAGCTGTTATCTGTGTATGGGCTGATATTTCTGATTGTTGTTCTAGGTTTTTGATAGTGGATATTTCAGTCATGAAATTTCCAAAAAAATTGTTCAGTCCTTGAGCTTCAATTGTATTTACAACAACGGTAAAAGGCTCATTGGAATCATTTAAATCCGTAACAATGTACTTGAGATAACATTCTCTATTAATTCTCATCTTGTTAGGTTGGATGTTCTCCAATAACCACAGATGAGACCAATATGTAAAAAAATAATCGTGCAATTTCTCTGACCAATATCTGTGAAAAAATAAGCCATAAACTTCCGAAATATCAACGACAACTATATCAATTACTTGGTGGACTTTTGGGTTAGATGACAACCCAATCAATACATCCTTAAGTTCACCAATGACCGTGACATTAGTTCTGTCTAACTGAATGATTTTAAATCAGAAGGTTTGACTTCAGCATTAATATTTTGACACACAGACAGAGGCATTACATTCGATGAGGCCCCATAATTGACCATACAATTATGCACATTTCTGTTGAAAATTTTGAAAGTTAACAAGAATGGTGGTACATTTTTTTGTGGTGTGGGAGAAAAAAATTGCTGATTTTTTGCTGCTGTTCTTGAAATAATTTTATCTTAATTTCCTATAGTCTTCTCTGATGTGTCCTTAATATTTTGATCTTTAGGTGATTTTTTACCCACAACATCTTTTGTTTTATTTACATCATTTTTTGTAGGATAAGAGGGAATTTAAGCAGTTCAAAAGTTCATATATTTTCCCTTAGTTTTTTAAGATCTTCAACCAAATTGTATTCTAAATCTAGGGAAACAGGTTTCATATTGTTTCAACCTATTTTGGCTATTTGGATACCGTATTTCTACTTGTCTCAAGTGAGTATTTGTTTTGCACCTTACTTTGAGTATTATATGGATGGACAATTTCAAAATTTTCTTGGAAGATACTGTCAGAAAGATGTCCGAAGACCGGAGGAGATGAGTCCTCCTCATAAGATGTTTCTTCTTCACCTATTTCATTTTGGTTTTCGGGCGGTACAAAAATAACACTATCACATGCCTCCAATATTGCTTGTAAAGCATCCTATAATCCTTCAAAATTTAGACCTTCTGTGGTCAAGTTTGGTCTGTCTAGAGGAAAAGGTTTCCTAAAAGGTGGTCTAAAGCTTCCTTTACTTGTAGATTCTTCTTCAATAGATCTTTTCAAGTCTACGACTTGATTATATAACTTCTGAAAGGATTTCTGTAAACTTTCAAAGTCTAAAGTTTCTTGTTCCTTTTTATTTTGGGGAGGTCTAGTGAGGTTTTCTATCTTCTTTTTAGAAGAGTAGGTTGATTCAACTTCCACATTTACATTATTCTTTAAACTAAGATTGTCCTTCTCAATAAGGACCACCTCCTCAAAATCTTCTAGTAACATGTTTTTCTTAGACCTTTTAACCCATATAGCTATATTATGGTGTAGGGATTTAGCATAGTATGCAGTAATCAAGTTTTCAACATGCATTGATTATGTAGGAATTTTATTTTTAAGTGTAAGGAATCTCTGATTGAAATCCTTGAATTTCTCTTTAGGTTTCATTTTCATTTTAGAAAGTTCCATTACCAAAACTTCTGGAGATTTATCATATCTTAACTTTTCTAAGAAAAAGGTCTCAAACTTATCCCAAGAAACAATAGTTTGGGGTTGTTGTGCAAAATACCAGGTGGAGTCATTTCCTTCAAAAGTGTAAGGGAATACCCTGCACACGACATCCTCGTGTTCGACGTTATGAAGCCTAACAACTAACATGAATTTCTTGATATGATCCTTAGCTGATTGCTTCGAATCAAGGTCAAATTTGGGTAAACACTTTTCAGGATGTTTGGGTAATGGATGTTGAGGTCCAGGTACTTCCACGACATCTTGATTGAGCCAAGGTCTGGTGGGATTTTTTCGGTTAGCCATGGGATTTGGTGGGGGTGACTGTTGAGATTTTCCAGATAAAGAAATGCCTTTGTTAGAGGATTCTTCTCTTGAAGAGGGTGGAGAAGAACTAGGTGGGGACGATGGAAGACCAGATCCCCCAACACCTAGGATTAATGCTTCAAAAAGATCGGTAATATTATCACCTAATGTGTGATCAGGAAGACCAGTGCTAAGATGATATTCTTGTAGATTGGAAAAATCAAGGGGCCGATTTAGCTGTCCACCAGATTGTCTAAGTTGGGATAATGCACCTTGGGTTCTTCAAATTGACTAGCGTGAATTATGAATAATTTCTTCTACATCAATCACTTGAGGAATCGATGTCACTAGTTCAACGAGAATGTCAGGTGTAGCTTATGAATGTCAGGTGTAGCTTATGACGTATTGACCGGATCAGGTATAACGATAGTTTCTGAGCGATTATCTGTCACGACAGGAGAATGATTCTTTGGGGGAGTCTTACGACCCCCTCCTGCCATCAATGACTTTCAGGACCTCCTTTTGGCAACATTTGTTGACGAGTGTTTGTGACACACCGTCGACGAGAAGGGAAGATCTGGTTTGGGGTTGCGTATTTAACCAAAGATGTTTGGAATAATCTACCCTGATGGGTTTTATGGCTCCATTTGCCAATTAAGATGCTAAAATAACTAAAAGAGGTAAAACTACCTAAATATATAATCCTATCAGTTAACACACATATATGCTTACTTAGCTAATAGTAGTATTTTATATACAATATATATGTATAGATACAAGGTTTAAATAAAGCCTTGTGAAAATGATGATTTTAACTAACGAATCAAAGTTTAAATAAGATGTAAACCTAAAGAAAATCATTCTATCACTATAAATAACAAATAACAACAAATGAATGAATAATATTGGAAACAATATAACAATAATGAACAAAGAATTAAAGTTTGAATGATTTAATCTTTATTCATTCGTAAAGTAAATAAATCAAATAAAAAGAAAGCTAACTAACCTGATGATGATCAACTGTAAAGAAAAGGTACTAAGCTATATTCATCTTTCTGCATAATGTAAGCTCCACTTAACCTGTTGCCAAGCACAAATCTATGGCAAGAAGCAATAATGAGGTTTCCTGAAACAACTCAAGGAAAGTTTTTGTATTTCGAAAGCAATCTATGATAAACAAAAAGACAAATCAATTTTCACTCATGTAACTTTAAATTGTCCTAAAGTTGAAGATGAAATTAACTTCAATCTCCAGAAAATAGTATTATCAAGTATCCAACATTCAATGTAAACTCAAAATGTATAGATAGACGATTAGTCATTAAGATTATAATAACCAATGAATAATGGACCACGTGCGAGATAAGCACAAAATGAAAACATAAATGTAGAACAGTCTAAAGCTAATCCAATACAAATAATTTTTTCATGCTGAGAAAGTATATGAAGGCCAATAATCACATTGTACAGTCTACATAAGGAATAAAGCCAAAAGGTAAACTGCATTTCATATATTCCTCAAAATGATAAGTCCATCATCAGGTCCAAAATAATTTCCCCTTGTCTCTTGGAAAGCACTAGTATTTAAACTAAATTCATATTCTATTCCTCATATCATACAAGATAGAGATAGATCCATTTTAATAAAGTCTTTACTAAAAAATAACAAAAAAGATAGGTCTATTGTGACAACTATTCAAAATAGTTACATCATCCAAATATTCTTGAAACTATTTCTCAAAATGAAAATTGCAAATTTGGAGCATTCCCAACTATTTACTCGTTCCTTCAACCTTCACACATTGATCTTATTCACACCTGAGAAAAAAAAATGAAATATAAATTAGAAAAGCAATCAAATAAATTAATTATGAGACAAGCTACAAAATCTATGATTATGTAGCTAGTCTAAATAAAACCAAAATAAAACAATTTCAGTTATCATTAAACAAACCAAATGTAAATTCCAAGAAGAATATTTACTCATTAATCCTTTGAAAAAGAAACATGATATAATTCCGAATTGATAACAACATTGAAATTGGTGGAATTGTTTATAATAATATCCCCTGACCTCCTAAAACATTTGCTGGCCCTGGGTGAAACCAATTGGATGCTAGCTCTGAGATCCTCTTTTTCCTTCTCCAAAGATAAATTACGAGCCATAACTTGATTTAGTTGAGCCTATAGATAAGATATGTCCTAGTAATATCTCTGGATGCAATTAAAACAAACCTCATAGTATACCTATTCCAGATTTGGTAATGGGCAAGTATGATATAAGTTTAATGGTTTATCCTGCTCCATTACCCTTTTCAAATCATACTAAATACCAGAAAATCCCTCTTGCTCCTTTAGAAATGGAGGCAAAATAGACACAAAATCAAAATGGGGCGAATATATTTTAGTGGCATCAGAACTAGCGTTGTCAACAGAGATCACATCCTTGATATCAATTGTGGGAATAGGTTTATTGCAGTTCTAGTGTCAATTCCTGGTCATTCTTGAAAGAAGTCAGCCATTCCTTTTGTTCCTGAAATATATATCGTGAACCCTCTGTGTTTTTTTCTTACCCTGTCTCTTGATTTTAGTTTTGTTTTCATAAACCAAATTATGTACAGGATTAGGGATGATCGATACCTCACCCCTTAACTGACTCAACACTTCCTCTAAGGAATTCTTTGGGATGAATTCGGGCTTCCTGGAAGTGACCTTAACTAATTGACGAGAATCAATAGGGTTTTTGGTGGGTAACACAGGGTCTTTTGCGACTTGTAATTCCACTCGAAGACTTTGCAGAGAGTGAGATGATAGGCAAGGGTTGATAGACTCATCAACACACAAATGTAAACTACTGACCGGTTCTAGTGGTAGCGAAACAAAACCATTCCTAACAAGGAATCCTTTCCAACTATATCCTAACTTTGACAAATGGGAATTAAAAAAAACCTGGATCAAACCATGGTGGAAAAGACTGGATTTTGAGTTGGGGTTTTGTCTCTGATAGAATCTTGACATCTTCTTTAGGATTTTAAGCAAATAAAATGGAAAATTTAACTTAAAAACTAGGAATACCATTATCAGGCGCACATGAAATAAAAATACCAATCCATAGCGTCCCTCACAGGTGATGAATTGTTTGATTATCAATAAAAGACCATGCCAACGATTCTTGAACAGATGGATGGGTGTACCTTTAGCGTCGTAGCACAAATTTATGGAAGTCATCAATAGATGCCAAAATATACCTTTGATTTTTAGGTTTTTGAACCAATGGTCTCCTTCCCGTGACAGGCCCGTGGCCTCTGCAATTTATTTCTCGTCAACTTGCAACTGTAGATCACCTATCTTAAATCTAGCATCGTCAAAGGTCTTGATGAAAGATTGGGAGACTTCTAGATTAAAACCCTCGAATGACTGTATAAACTTAACCCATCCGAGGATAGTGAGGTCATCCATAACATCATCATGAGAGAGTAGAGTCTGTGAGCCATTTGGATCTACCCTAACTATAGGATCCATAGACTTGATTACGATATACTAGAAGGTGTAGAATGGAGGAGTCTGCGTTTGAAACAACTTGAAACAAATGATATGTTTTGCATTGTCAAAGGTGGACCGAAATCTACGATCTCGGGAGGATGCTACCATAAATACCACTCTTACTATTGATTAAACCTCAAACCAGAGGAAAAATGCACTCAAAAACCACCTCACCTTCTAAGAACCTAATCCCTGATTACGAAGCACCATCAAATGATGAAATGAATGCAAGTTTAGGTAACATGCCAAAGATGTAATAGTTTCAGAGCACAAATACTAGCCAGGTAATACAGTGATTAGACTGTGACATGAAGACCAAAGGTAGCATTTAGATTATAGGTTTATGTCATATTTTTAGAACCAAAATCGTAAAGGGGTAAAGCAACAATCATAACATCATTGAAAAATGATCAAGGCATAACATGAATCAAATGCGACTATTTCATATCTTATTGCTATAGAAAATTTTGCATAACCATATGTTCATCCAACTTAAAAGTTTTGAGGTTATAGGTGCTTCAAAGGCTCGTTTAGTTTTATAAGGAGGGAGACTTTTAGAGTTTATCGAATGTGTCCATACAAAAATATTTCAATTTCATGCTTGACAGTCATGAAATTGAAATGGGTAAACGATAAGTTTATTGAAAAAAACAAATAAAACTCAAAAACAAAAAATGATCAATCAATCAATTCTTAAAAAAAAATAAAATCATAATCAAACTCTTTGCAAACACAAAGAGGAAACTAATAAAATTTCTTTTTCCAAGCTTGCATTTTGAAGATCGACGAAGCGATGTGAATTATTGGCTGCCAACAAGTCCCTAGTAAATAAAATATTCCTAAGAAAGAAGCTGTATAATCTGAGGATGAGAGATGGAGACTCGGTGGCAGAGCATTTGAACGCATTCAATACTATGGTAAGTCAGTTAGTATATGTTGACATTAAAATTTCATATGAATATAAGTTTATCATTTTATTGTGTTCTTTACCAGACTCATGGGATAGTCTGGTTGTGGCCATAGGTAGTAATACAACTACCTTGAAGTTTGATGAAGTGGTCTCATCCTTGTTGTCCGAGGAGATGAGACAAAAGAATATGGAAGGACATAGAACGTATGCATTATTTTCAAGAGGACGCTCTCAGGAAAGAAATAGATCTAATTTATCAAGTGGGATATCTAAGTCTAAGGGTAGATCTAAATCTCTTGAAAAGTTTGTAAAGGTATGTTGGAGATGTGGAAAAGAAGGGCACTACAAGAAGCAATGTAGATCCAAAGTTGAGAAAAAGAAGGGATCTGAAGAAATTCCTTCTACAGAAGAAAATACCTCCAAGGAAGAAGGAGGGGATGTGTAATTGGCTTCTTCGAGCACACATGCAGATCACGAGGCATGGTTGGTTGACTCAGGTGCATCCTTTCATATGACTCCCAATAGAGAGTGGTTATGTGAATATGAAAGGTATGATGGAGGTAATGTTTTCTTAGGTGAAGATTAAACAACCATAATCATAGGACAAGGAAAATTCAAGTTGAGGCTCATATATGGAAGGATTAGAACACTTCCTGGTGTTCTGCACATCCCAGGTTTGGTTATAAATTTGATTTCTGCAAGAAAAATGGACGATGCAGGGGTAAAAGAATATTTGAAAAGGAAACCCGTAGGATGGTTCGAGGAGAAATGGTATTGTTGAAAGGAGTTCGGTTTGGAACTCTGTTTAAGATACAAGGAAGCACTATTAGTGATGGGTGTAATATTTCCATTATTCTTGATATTGGATTTGAAGAATAAATAACTCCTACAGTCTCTGGAGAAAAGGTTATGCCGTGGCATCAAATACTGGGGCATATCGGAGAGAAGGGTAAAGGTATGGTTGAAGGTATGTCTAACTTCTCTCTGTATTTTGATTTATGTTAACATTGTGTATATGGGAATAAAAGTCGGGTAAGATTCCCTTCTGGTGCAACAAGGGCAGAAGGAATTTTACAGCTAGTTCAGAGTGATGTTTTTGGACCTATATTTGTCCCATCATTGGGAAAATATGGGTACTATGTCTCATTTATAGATGTCTTCTCAAAGAATACTTAGATATATTTCCTTAGGAAGAAACCTGAAGTCTTTGACATGTTTAAAGAGTTTAAGGCTCTTGTTGAGAATCAAATAGAGAAAATAATTAATGCGTTGAGGAAAGATAATGGCAGAGAGTTCTGCGAGATTGAATTTGAAGAATTCTGTAAGGCAGAAGAATACTCCATATACACCTTAGCAGAATGGAGTTGCATAAAGAATGAGCATGACGCTGATGGAAAAATCAAGGTGCATGCTCAGTGGTGTCGAGTTAGGGAAATAATTATGGGCAAAGGTTGTAATGTCCCCATTTTGGGACATTATAACTTTACAGAGTGCTATGCCTACCAGAGTAGCCAGATAGGGGTGATAGAGAGTTCGGGAGATATTGAGAGGTTTTATTGGGCCCAACTTGCATCGTTCATCATCAGGATCCATTCCGCACAACTTGGTTTTGGTTTCGTTTCATTCCGACGATTTTCATAATTTTGAGTTATTATGGGTCATATCTTAATTAATTTCACTAAGAAGGTCATAATGGGCATATTACTTGGAGAAACCTCTTAGTGTAATAGCTCATCGGAATTGGGAAGAAGAGAACTACAGGATAAGATGAAGAGAAGTGACTTTTAGTGGTCGGAGAAGCCATAAGGATGGATAAATAACTTTTTAGAGGTAAAATGATTAATTAGTTAATTAATTAAGTGATTTAATCAAGGAATAATAAAATAAAGTAAAAGTCACTTGGATGGAAAAGGTCAACAATGAATTAGGATTTCAATAGTGAATTAGGGTTTTGGAAAGATATAAGAGAAGAGTCGGGGACCTAATTCATCATGATGCAGATTATGACTTGTCATTGAGGAGAAGAGGCGCATATTAGGAGAGATAGTTCAATGGATTCCAGGAGGAAGACACCAGTTGGCTGATTTCGGTGTTGAGAGACACACCCTAGTCACCGGGAAGATCATTTAGGTCTTCCATCATTCTTCAGCAACAGTTACACAGTGTTCAGTAGCAAGGGCACATTCATCCATAGTGAGGGCGTAACTTCTAAGAGGGTTTTTAGTCGACTTATCCCATCCAGGGAGAATTCTAAGATTTCCCTCCGACCCATTTGAGAGGAGGGAAAGGTGCATCTTTTCCCTGGTTCATCATTAGATTCCGATGGAGGAATGAACTGGGAAGCATTTTCCAGACTTGGACGTGCGACACTTTTGGTGGGCACATTTGGGGTTCCAGTGTGAGCATCAGACCAGATTAAGGGAAACCCTTCCGACCCATTTCCCAGTAGACCAAGGTGGTATTTTGAGACATATCTCGTCTAATTCCGATGGTGGAATCACTAGGATGCATTTTGCCAGAAGAAGAGGGGCACATTCCCCTAGGGGTATCCATCTGGGGTCCAGATTCATCAGCAGAGGGGTCCGACAGATACCAATACTGAGGACTAGAGAAGGGTGCATCATTAGGGACAATTTCCAGGCCATTCCGAGAAGTATAGCTCCCAGGGTGAACTTTCCAGACTTCCAACAGTTATCATCAGAGCTACCATAGTTCCAACGCATCCATTGATTTCACAGTGCTCCCATATTCTGGGTATTATCTTTTAGTTGCTTATTTGTATTCTAGATAAGATCCTTTGTCTGTTGATCTAGTTGAGTATTGTCATTTTATTCAGCTGCATTCGACCATTTTGTAATCCACAAAGATATCATAATACAAACTTTGCAGTCCTTTGTCTCGTTTATTATTTGTATGATCATTTATATGCTGTAAACCATTGATCCTACACACACATTAGCAACGTTTTCTAGATACATCATTACCAACAAGTGGATTGACAGGAGCATAGATGGAGCCTACACCCATTAGATGCAGGGAGCATTTCTACAGTTGCAAAGTGCATTGGAAGCCAAATCACAGATATAGGGGTAAAGGGAAGGTGCACATTGTTGAGGTGCACTATGACTACGAGGATGAGGAGATGCATGTGAATGCAACCATAGATACCTATTTGGAGCAGTCCGATAAGGCTAGTGACTCTTGCGCATCTGAGGGACATTTGTATGGACAGGATGATAGCGCATATCCTTCATCTTCCCCATCAGGTAATGTTGAGGATTCAACACTTCAGCATAGTGGTGACACTTGTGATGATTCATATGTGTTGGCACTTAGACATGATGAGATTAGGAGGTTGGATGACCTACTAGTGGGTGTAGACATGGCTTCCAAGAAGTCATGTATGGAGAATGATGAGCTTCCTATGATGAGTGAGCCACATTTTTCATCTTCTCAGTCACCTATACTATCCACGACACATGAGGATATCAGTGGAATTCCTGATATGGTAGATGAGCCTTGTGTGGGGATTGTACACAAGGAACATATGGATCTGCAGACCCAGGAGGAGAGGCATGGCTTGGATATAGTTGACCTTACACATACCTATTAGTATGTGGAGAGTGAATCACTACTATCTGAGATTCCATTGATGGACTAGGTTGTGGAGACCGACAGCTTGTTGGGACACTTACTTCCAGGATTGATCTACAGTGATGAGGATGCACTCCTTATTAGTTGAAATGAACATAGCACGTGCCTGGACACATCTACATGGAATCCAGGCGTAGATGATATTAGTAGGGTGAGTGCACAGGAGGATACAACTGCCCATACAGTATATGGTGCGATTCAAATAGGGGTCACAATTGGTGATGGCGTGTAGTGGCATACAAGAGGACTTAGTAACACAGGGGACAGTGGGTAGTTCAGTGCCTTATATTTTGAGGAGTGTGTTGTTGGGGATTCCATTATTGACACTAGCAGTGAGAGGCATGAGGTAGCACCTCAACAGAATTGTGACCAAGAGTCACGACACTTGGTAGGACGGTTGAGAGTCAATGAGGACATGATCATGGAAGCCACTAGATGCATTGATGATACACATGCATTGGTGGCAGGTTATTGTTGGAGGCCCTTGATGGCACAGGATAGTTCAGATGGGGGACTTGTCATTGATGACTTCCATACACTCAGGGAGAGAGTGATTGTGATGAGGGCCAACTACCAACAATTGTTGAGGGATAGGGATTACCTATTGGAGGTTGGCGAGATGTATCACAGGGCACTAAGGGAGCATGAGGTTGAGGTGGACCAACTCACTCATGAGTTGGTGAGCACACAGAGATTCTCAGAAGGAACAAATACAACCCTTCAAGAATCAAAGTACAGATCAGAGGAGCTCCTTGTGGAAATTAGACATATATCCACTACATCTATTTCAACAGAGAGTTAGATATATCCCTCAGCCACATTGCGAGAGGATTTTGGTGGTTTAGCAGTGGAGCACCAGTTGAGGGAGGAGCATGAAGAGTACCCAGGATCACTGATGAGTATGGAGAGATATGATCCAAAGATACATGAGGATGTCCATAGGTCACAGGGACCACCCTTCACGAGGGGTGTTGAGACAGTTGAGCACACACGTACACATGGGGATTCTAGAGCCAGGGGAAGTTATGAGGACACTTCCATTTGTGTTCCAGGATTGGTTGACCTTCATGTAGAGGATGACCCCATAGTACACCGAGGATCCCGGATGTTGCAAGTGTATACAAGAGATCACATGAGTATGCAGGGGCACATAGTGATGAGTGGTAGTTCACAGAGACATACAGAGTTGTACAATGGGATTCAGGGGGACACATTGGATTGCAAGGAGGAGATGTACTTAGTAGAGCATGGATATTCCTCTCCCTTGTAGCAATATATATATCTGGGAGATCACCTTCACTGTAGAAATAGTTGCGTGAGTGATGATGGATGGAGAATTATTGACCCACAGTTGGTAGAGGTACCTACCATTGTACTCGATGATTGGTGTTCAGTGATGAGTACAGGCGATTATTTACCATGGGTGTCGATGGACGAGATTTTGGTTAAGTCCTTTGGATTGACCAAAGCATATGATACTTTCCTTTCCTATAGTTGGTTACAAATCTATAGTTGGTTACAAATATTTATGATAACCTTTCCCGATACTTTCATCATTGAAAACAACACAGGGGGAGCTAGACAGTGGCAAGGGACATGGAGAGTTGGTAGGCCAAGACCACTTGACAGGAGTGTCTTGATTGAATTCATCAAGATAGGGGTGGATCATTAGGGGCAGACAGTTGAGGCTATGGGCATGATGGGGAGTATTCTAGGCCATGGGACAAAGGATATCTCAAAGGTTGCTACATATTAAGACTCTCATTGGGATGAGGGTGGAGTGCTTTCGACAATTACTAGTAGGGCACACCAGCAGTTAGTGGGGATTGGAAGTGATGAACTTCCAAATTTGACATGGGATCCAGGTGTCCATTTGTTCAACAATTTGTTTCATCTTATGAGGATCCAGGAGTGGAGGGTCCAGTATGGATACTTTGAGTAGACAATCATGATCAAAGTAGAGAAACATCGACATGATGGTCCCTGTCAGCGACTAGCATGGGACCCTGGGATTACAGGACCAAACATTTCATTGACTAATGGAGAAGAGCGAACGTTTACAAGGGCGAGTCACTTTGATTTTTCATTGATTTTCAGTATTTGGGAGAGCACATCACTAACTGGTGATTCTTTGAGGTCTTGTAGTACCTCACTATGGCAGCAACATGTTCAGTCGGTGGGGGTCGTGTTGAGTTTGGTATGGTTTGGTAGGATAGACCCATTTTGGGTTGAGGCCATGTGTTATTTGTAGGAGACTCATGGTGTTGATAGGTTACAGAACTATACTCCACATGGCATTGTAGTTGACATTCTGATATGGGATCCAGGGATTGGAGTTCTTGATAGTTCAGCATTTGATGGAGTTGAGTTTCGAGTAGAGTGGTTACTTAGGGAGTTGACTGAGATTCCTCGTCCATTGATCATTCTACTCATCAGGAGCATGTGGGTGTCATGTGTGGTGAGCACTTGGAGATACCACATCTTGAGGGGAGTCTACCTTGTGTCACATAGGTGGATATAGGACCCCTGTATCATATGTAGTTGGATTCAGCTATTACTTGAGGACAAGCAATATTCCGGCAAGGAGGACTGTAATGTCCCCATTTTGGGACATTATAACTTACAGAGTGCTATGCCTACCAGAATAGCCAGATAGGGGTGATAGATATTTTGGGAGATATTGAGGGGTTTTATTGGGCCCGAATTACATCATTCATCATCAGGATACATTCCACACAACTTGGTTTTGGTTTCGTTGCATTTCGACGATTTTTTTAATTTTGACTTATTATGGGTCATATCTTAATTAATTTCACTAAGAAGGTCATAATGAGCATATTACTTGGAGAAACCTCTTAGTGTAATAGCTCATCGAAATCAGGAAGAAGATAACTACATGATAAGATGATGAGAAGTGACTTTCAGTGGCCGGAGAAGCCATAAGAATGCATAAATCACTTTTTAGAGGTAAAATGATTAATTAATTAATTAATTAAGTGATTTAATCAAGGAATAATAAAATAAAGTAAACATCACTTGGAGGGAAAAGGTCAACAACAAATTAGGGTTTCAATAGTGAATTATGGTTTTGGAAAGCTATAAGAGAAGAGTCAGCGACCTAATTCATCATGATGCAGATTATGAATTGTCATTGAGGAGAAGAGGCACATCTCATGAGAGATAGTTCAGTGGATTCCAGGAGGAAGACACCAGTTGGCTGATTTCAATGTTGAGAGACACACCCTAATCACTGGGAAGATCATTAAGGTCTTCCATCATTCTTTAGCAGCAGTTACACAGTGTTCAACAGTAAGGGCACATTCATCTAGAGTGAGGGCGCAAATTTTGAGAGGGTTTTTAGTCGACTTATCCCATCCGGGGAGAATTCCGATATTTCCCTCCGACCCATTTGAGAGGAGGGAAAGGCACATCTTTTTCCTAGTTCATCATCAAATTCCGATGAAGGAATCAACTGGGATGCATTTTCCAGACTTGGACGTGTGACATCCATTGATTCCGCAGTGCTCCCATATTCCATGTATTATATTTTAGTTGCTTATTTGTATTCCGGCTAAGATCCTTTGTCTGTTGATCTAGTCAAGTGTTGTCAGTCTATTCAGCCACATTGGGCCATTTTGTAATCCATAGAGATATCATAATACAAAATTTGCAGTCCCTTTTCGTGTTTATTATTTGTATGATCATTTATATGATGTAAACCATTGATCCTACACATACATTAGCAACGTTTCCTAGACTAGCCAAGTCAGGAACATTACAAAGGTAGTGGGTACTACATGTTACCTGGTCAACAAATCACCCTCATCAATGCTAGATGATAAGACTCCACAAGAGGTATGGAGTGGTAAGAAACCTTCTCTCACACATCTCAAGGTATTTGGCTGTGATGCATATGTTCATGTTCCAAAGGAAAACATGAGTAAGCTAGACAAGAAGGCTGAAAAGTCTATCTTTATTAGATATAAAGATGGTCTCAAAGGTTATAATATTTGGAACCCAGAAACTAAGAAGGTAGTGTATAGTCGAGATGTGGTATTTAGAGAAATGAAGGATGTTGTTAAACAAGAAGTCCTACCAAGTAATGAAGAACCAAAGAAAATAGAGTAATGAGTCAGACTCTATAGACGAACAAGAATAAGAAGAATAAGATCCTCATACTCCAGTATTGAGGATATCGGTTCGAGAAAGAAGGCTATAAAAAGATATACTCCATCTGATTTTTGTTCAAATTTTTCTTTGTCTATTACTAATGATGATCCTAGAACTGCCAGGGAGGTAGTGGATTCAGAGGATGGAAATATCTGGAAAAGGGCCATGGACGAAGAAATGATAGCTTTGGATAAGAATAAGGCTTGGGATCTAGTGGAGTTGCCGACTAAAAGAAGTCCCATTATAAGTAAATGGGTATTTAAAAATAATGTTAATGTAGAAGGAAAAGTGGAGAAATACAAAGCTCGGTTAGTAGCAAAGGGTTATTCCCAGGTTGAGGGAATTGATTTTAGTGATATTTTTTCTCTTGTTGCCAAGTTTAACCTTTATAAGATTTATGTTATCTGTTGCTGTTGCATTTGATTTTGAAGTAGAAAATATGGATGTGAAGACAACATTCATACATGGGGATATGGAAGAATAAATCTATATGAAGCAACCATAAGGTTATGATTTGAAGGGAAAGAAGGAGCTGGTATGCAAGCTGAAAAAATCCATGTATGGTTTAAAACAATCACTAAGGATGTGGTATCAAAAAATTGATACTTATATGCTGGGACTTGGGTTCACAAGAAGAAAAAAGGATCACTCTGTGTATTTTAAATTAATTTGTGATCATTTGATTTATTTGGTCTTGTATGTAGATGGCATGTTGCTGATAGGAAACAACAAGGAGATTATCCAGGATGTGAAAACTCAGTTGTCCTCTAAATTTGACATGAAGGATCTCGATGCTTAAAATTTTATTTTGGGCATGGAAATTAAAAGAGATTGAAAAAAGAGGAAACTCTGGTTAAATTAGAGAAAATATGTCGAGACAATATTGCAGAGGTTTAATATGCAGGAATTTAAGATGATCGAGGTTCCTATTACTGTTGGTGTAAAGTTATCTGCAGATTAGTGTCCCAAGACACATGAAGACGAGGAGGACATGTCTTGTGTTCCATATGTGAGTATAGTTGGCAGTTTGATGTATGCAATGGTCTGTACTAGACCAAACATTGCACATGGAGTGGGAGTCTTGAGCATATATATGTCAAAACCAGGGAAGGAGCATTGGACAAAAGTAAAAAGGATTTTCAAGTATTTGTGTGGCACTGCTAGCTATGGATTGTGCTACCAAGGAAGACTGAGATTGGAAAGAGTGTTGGATATACTTGTCTTTCTAGACATAGAATGGGTTGGAGATATGGATCGTAGGAGATCTACAAGTGGGCATGTGTTTAACCTGTTTGGAGGAGCAATAAGTTGAATGAGCAAAAGACAAGATGTAGTGGCACTTTCAACTATAGAAGCTGAATACATGGTAGCCACTCATGAAAGTAAGGAAGAAATATGGTTACAAATATTGTTTTTAGGTATTGGGTTGGTACAACAAGCTGTAAGGATATATTATGACAGTCAGAGTGCAATTTTTCTGACGAAGACCCCAACTTATCATTCAAAGACAAAGCATATTGATATTTAATATCACTTTGTTAGAGACATGGTTAAAGAAAATAAAGTATTGTTGATGAAGGTGGACACTTTGAAGAATGTTACAGATTCATTAAAAAAATCTATGAGCACTGAGAAGTTCTCTTGGTGTAGAGGATCCATGGGCATTGCTGCCCTGGATTGTTGACTATGTAACCCTGTAATCCCTGTATGCAAAGAAAACAACAAGTGGGAGAATGCTGGGTATGTATTATTTTCTTTGCATGAGTAGTAGTGTATGTGTTGCATTGGGCGCACAGGGGGGTTGGAGGGGGGTGAAGTGGGAGAAATTCCGCCGAGCAGGGGTTCGGGGGAAACACACCTGAGAAATTTTTTTTTCTTCGAGAAACATGTTGCATTTTTGCCTCATTTTCCATGTTGCCTTGATTTTCGTGTCCATTGTTGAGCGGTTTTTTGGCACATAGTTTTTGCCGATGGTTTTCTATTTTTGGTTAAGGAATTAGGGTTGTCGACTAATCCAGGTCATTGGGTTAGGTTTTTGTATGTCGTTGGCTCCTATATGTATATTGTATTGTAAACAATATATCGTTATGAAGGAATATATAATATGTTGGTTTTCCCGGTTTGGGTTTCCAAGCGAAAAACTCTGTGTAATGTTTGTATTTTCCATTGTATCTTTTCTGTTCTTTTATTGAAAATATGTTTGCAATAAATATTGTACAAGGTTAAAATGTACAATCAATACTTTCAAATTGTGAATATGCAAGTGGTGTGGTTTTCTAACTTAATATTTTTCTTTCCCTTCTGTGGGTTTATAAAGCTGTTTCAAATTCAACTGAAATGTATGGCCATAATCAACTAAGTTTGTCGTCCTCAATCTATTTCGAATGACATTTTGTGTTGTTTTCATAATAACATACTCTATATTATCACCTGGTGTTATTATTTGTCTGCTACCTTTAGGACTTTCACTATAATACTCAGATCTAATGATGGCTTCTTCAACATCATCAACAACATTTTCTTTCTTCCTCTTATGATTTAAATGGGTTTCATCTAAATCAATGATTTATTCATAACCAATAGGAATGGACTCATCATTGGCCATCACTCTTTTGCGTTTATCTTCTTTATTCTTTTGCAAGAAGGAGTGATAACTTCATTGGGACTAATCTAAACAAAATCTTCATTTGGAGTTTCCTCATTTTCAAATGTAACCCTTTTAGGATTTCTAGAATGAGGAATTTTATTTCTTCTTTCATGTTCTTCTATGTCTACTCTTGTAGCTTCAACCTCCGTTATTTTTTGTTACTTTTTCCTTCCTTATTGTGTCTTTTCAATATGAAAAGTGTCGATGACATCCATGATAATATTCTCTGTAGAGTAAATCCCCACTAACATATGTGAAAGTTGTTCAACAAAATCCTGTAAAAATAAAATACAACATTTTCATGTTAAATAAAATTAAAAAATTACCATGATAATAAAAATAATAAAGGATAATCCTGCAGGGGTTTGGTCTAATGGCCAACATACGTGCTATTAAGGCATTCGTGCTGCTAAGCAGGTCACAAGTTCAAACCTTGACTTATCCATAGGTCATGCTTGCAGGAGGTGCGGTTATCTGTAGGGGTTATAAGGAAGACGATGGGATTCAACTCCATGTCACGCAAGCACGATACCGCCACCATTACCGATTCCCCTAGTCACAAAAAAAATAAAAAATAATAAAGGATACAAAAAAAAATTAAAAATTACATTGCCTTTCTCAATGTCATCAACGATGGATGCACATAATTCTGTAAAACATTCATTCTTGTTATAATTTCTCAATTTGAAACAATATCTAATCTTGATATAAGTTCTTACTTGTTTGATGAGTGTATAAACAATA
>CBVK0100352219.1:0-21344 GCA_900067695.1 Picea abies
ACAAGTCACATGTATCATGCCAAGTAAGCCACATTTAATAAAAGAACCACACAAACATGTGCATTAAATCCCCCCTTTTCAAACTAAACAAATGCTCAAATACCCTATAAAGTTTTCCAAATTTATGTATGGGAGGGTTGTCATGGTGCCCTATTGGGTAGGCCAATCCCCAAGTCAAGGAAAGTTTCCCAAGAAGACCCTTTCTAAGTCATGTAATGAGTATGAGATTGATGGGGGTATAACTTTTGGGCATGGGTTCTTGACATATCAAGTGCTCATATTGTCTCATTAATGGGTGCCTTGTGGAGGGTGTGTTGCAGCCCTCGTTTGGAATGCAACATCTTTCCAAGCCCTTTTATTTGCCATTAATTTATTATGGTCCAAACATTGAGTGCTATGTGCAATGGAAAGTAAAAATCACTGCAATTCCACTTGAAGTTAGGAACATATTGAGTGCCATATGCACTGAAAATTAAAAGATGTCGCAAATGCATTCCCCCAACAAGTGGGACATTTATTAATTATGTGTTTTTTTTTTTTTTTAAAGGTCCTTGTTTTTTTTTTATGGAGAAGCGTTTTGTTGCTCTTAGGACCTTAGGGTGAGCAACTAATGGGATAATTTATGTATTTTAACATTTTCCAGCTACAACACCTATGGGCCTTCAACCCCTTCTTCCCATGAAATTTATTAATTATGTGTTTTTTTTTTTTTTTAAAGGTCCTTGTTTTTTTTTTATGGAGAAGCGTTTTGTTGCTCTTAGGACCTTAGGGTGAGCAACTAATGGGATAATTTATGTATTTTAACATTTTCCAGCTACAACACCTATGGGCCTTCAACCCCTTCTTCCCATGAAATGAGGTACAACCCCCTCTTGGCGTCAATGAACCCAAAAACCCAAAACATGAGGAAACAAAATGGAAGAGGTGTGAAAAATGGTAATAAATGAGTGGGAATGGTACGATGACCCTTCAAGGATCCCCCCCGGTAGTAACCCTTTCCCCGAGGGTGACCCACTCACTAGGAAACCATGTCAATCACCAAGGTGAAATAAGTCAAAAGGTATAATTTATGAGCAAACGTTTTCATAATAAAGAAAGGACCCTTTTCAACATGCTCAAATGCTTCAATTATTAAAGTGACACTTACCATGAGACTGGACTTGTTACCTAATTATGAAGCAAGACCTGTCATCCTTTCTGGGACAAGCTAGTGTGATGGATGTTGTTATGTCGCTAATGACAAATGGTGATGTGTGGTGGAGAGGAGGGGCTATGTCTGCTCAATGTGGGCTCAACTAGTCATCGGGCTCTCGACACTCTGTGTCTTCTACCTATGAGCCTCAATACATCATCTCCTTAGTTACCCCTAGGTTGGGGGGGGTAACATTTGGCTCCTACATGGGGACATGTTCTCACCGTAGAGCGCATGAGAACCTCAACATATTCTAGTAAGCCATGTGCCTACACATACTCAAGCAAAATATTAGAGCAACAAGGGGTGGATTTCTCACCTTT
The DNA here is from genome assembly GCA_900067695.1 of Picea abies. Classification (NCBI taxonomy): domain Eukaryota; kingdom Viridiplantae; phylum Streptophyta; class Pinopsida; order Pinales; family Pinaceae; genus Picea; species Picea abies. The sequence continues at coordinate 1,516 of CBVK0100352219.1, forward strand.
TATTCATGTAATCAAAATTTCAAAATTGACAACTACTCCTTAAAAAGAAAATTTTGCATTTTTAATTTTTTTTAACTAACATGTAATAAGATTCAAGCAAATGTGTCAAAACATGAATGCAAGAAAGCAATATGTAAAGAAAATCATGAAAGCAAATTCAACTATGCTATGATGAACACACAAATGCAATGCAAGAAATCAAATGACCTACCTACTTACCTGTGGCATGAGGCCTGTCATAATCAAGTCCCATCAACATAGGGTTGGGGGATAGACCCATCAATTGGTAATGGCATATTCCTCCCACCCATGGCAGATAAATAGAATGTAACCTTCTTCGACTTCTTCTTGACGATATAAGGGTCAAGCCACAAAATTTCACTCTTCTTGTCGTACTTTGGCTTTCCCTTTCTCTTATCCCACATGAGTGCAAGGCTGCCTTCATCAAACTCAACATATGGTAGATATTCAATGTAAGGTTGTGTGGGAGGATATTCTTCGACTACATGTCTAATAGCTTGTTCTCACTCTTGATCCTTCATATCCTCATCCTTCTTGAGTATCTTGATGGATCCAAGATATTTTCCCTGGTATTCCGCAAGTTTCTCCTTATACTTATATGTCTTTGCAAGAGTGTATCAATACAATCTTCTCCTACAAATGGTAAATCCAAAGAATCATACTCGATGAATTGAGGTGTCACATCATACTCGCAATCACTCCAGTAGTCTGGGCTATTCAGATCAACTACATGATTCCTTGCAACATGTTGACTATATAAAATCTCAAATGTTCTATCCCCCATAGGGATATGTGCATGAATGAGGTCCACATTGAGAAAACCTCCAAGGGTAGCAGACTAACTTCTTGACAAGAGCATACCCCAAGCGTCTGGTACATCAATCACAATTATATTCACAATGAGGCTCATGTGGGGGAAATCCTGCAGATATACCTCCACATCTTGTATGAGACCGTACACTTTCACCTTATTTGAATCAATATCACAAACATTCCCATAAGGGTGATTTTTCCATAAACCAAGTTGTTTCATGACCTTTAGAGACATTACGTTCACTGAGGCCCAGGAATCCAACATACAATTATTCAAACAAAAACCATTTATGCCCAAAGAAAGATAAAAAGGATGATTGTCCTTTTATTGTTTCCCATGATACATAGTATTTAGGATCATCTAAGGATCTCATACCTCATCTTGTACCTTTAATGCCTTCAAAACTTATCTTCTTACATAAGGAATCTTTCACATCTCCACCATAGGTACCGACGTATTCATCTTTCCAATCATACCTGGTACATCTATATTCAAGCAAAGGTCCTCATCTGTTGGTGTAGGATGTGGAAGCAAATCATGAACTGGAGGCCGAGGAGGTGGAGGCACTTCCTTCGTTGTTGGGGGAGGTGGTGGTGGCATCTTATTTCTTCTTGAGTATGAAAAGATTTCCCTTTTGTTCAACTTGTCTTTTAATCCGTCATCCATTTGGCTCAATATACTTCCAACCGAGCTTGTCTAACTGCTCAATTCCTCACTTCTTCAAGTTGTTCCTCCATGATATCAATGTACTCATCATCCTGGAGGGTAAAAATTGTATCAATGAAGTTCAACCTATCTATAGTGTCTATATCTTCTCCCTCCTTTTGTCTTGGACACTCATGTTTCAAATGAGGTTCTTGACAAGGCAAACACCATGGTGATCCCTCCATATTGACCATCTCAACAGGACCTAAGGTGTCAGGTTCCTTTGCCTCTTGTTGTGGCCTTGGTTTCGAACATGTGTTCTCCCTATGTTGTCCGATAAATTGAGGTATTGGAGTAGAATGATGCCTCTCCAAAGTTGTCAACCTATTCATGATTTGATTTTGACTCTGGATGAACTATGCATTCATTTGATCAAAATTTTGAGCCAAGAGTGTGATCAGATCATGTACACTGCTTGTTGAAGTCTTCGACTTAGGTTTTGATTTGACATGAGGGAAGTGAAAAGGCTCAATTATTGAGTTGATAAGATGTTCTTCAATCTATGCACTATACTCTTTGGCCTTTTCCAAATTATCATGCATCTTTTCCTTCGGAATAAAACCAAACTGTCCTTTGAAAGCATTCAAGTAAAGAAGGAGAACAATTGCTTCTTGTGGGCATATGTCCTTCGGGATTTGACTGTGCAAGTTGTCAAAGATATCATCAAATTGTTTTATTGTTTCATTGTCTTTCTACTTGATTTGGTTGAATTGCATCAATAGAATTTCGTTGTCCTTTTTTGTTGTCCATCTACCCTTGAACAACTTAGTGAAAGCTTCATAAGATTGCAAGTGATTGTGGGGCAATGCTTTTAACCACTTTTTAACATCTTCATCAAGAGACATATCTAGTAGCTTCATTGCAACATCTTCATGTTCGATATCATTGCCTTCCATGGCCACACCAATAACATCAAGATGCTCTTTAGGTGTAACAACATTGTTTACAATGAACTTTGGCAACCACTTATGAGACTCTTTGGGCATGGTATTGGGATACCCAAGGATGGTGGCCATATTCAATGGCTTGTAAAGGCTGCCAGCCCAAGGATGAGAGGAAGGTTACCTTGAAATAAGGTTTTGACAATGGGTGAATTATGAGGAGGTCTTCTTCGGTAAACCTTGGAAGGGTTAAACCTTCCTTGGGGAAGTGTCTTTGGGATGGACGGGTTCTTATCTTGTGGAGTCACCAAATGAACTTTATGAAAAGCTCATCAAAAAAGAAAAGGAAACTTCCCTCAAATGGAGTCACCAAGCAAGCTAGGTAAATGCTTTGGGATAAACTTGACAAGTGTCGTTATCAGTCAGCAAGGATTCAAATCCTCCCCAACAACGATGCCAAAAATGTTATCGCACAATTTTCTAGTTTGGGAAAAGCCCAACCCAAGCAACAAATGTGAGACACAATTGGGGACACCTATCACTATCACCTCAATCGATATCCCCCTCGTTTTAGTGAAGGACAAATCCAACACAAGGGAGGATTCCTGGGTGATCCTAAGGGGATTGAAAAGGGAGAAGTAAGGAACTAGAAGAACACCCCTACAGGTCAAGGTCTAGTATGAGACTTGAGGCTCGAGGAGAGAGTCTTTGGAGTTGGTAAATGGTTTCCAAGGTTGTGTACCTGCAAAACAGTGTTAGACAAACCAAAACAAGACCAAATATAACGATATAAGCCTCAAGATAAGTGGGAAATCAACAAGAAACCTTGTTGTCCCAAAATTGCAGAAATAAGGAAATATATATCAGCAACGAAGAAATTATAACAACTGCAAATTAAATCATCAAAGTCAATATATAATATTTGATAATAATGCTTGCAATTAGTAGGTAATCTTCCAATGTTTAAACCAAGACTTTGATAGCAAAAGAGGGCTATTAAAGAGTGTTATCGGCAAGTATTTATGACAACCCAATGGCTGTAGAATTTTTTTTCTACAACAACAAGTTATAGCCACTGAAATTAGCAAGTAGACCACCCAATCAATATTTTATTACCAATAGAACAATTATCACAATTTACAAGTAATTTTCAGCGGTAGAAAAGTTGGAAAAGAGTATGAAAGAGTGAGTTTTTTGCAACCCTATTGGTTGTATCTTATGCTTATTACAACAACACAATCACTTAGCCAATCAAGACACCCTTAGAGAGAAAGAGAGTCAATAATAAATAGAATTTAAATCCAACCTTGAACAATTCAATCTCTTGAATTTCGCGTTTACCAATGCAACAATATTTATTCTCTAATGTAAATAGTGCCTTATCTATTGGATTAATGGAGTCTCTTCCTTGGATAACAATCTATCCAACAACGAGAATAAAATGTTTTCTTAAGAATTAAACCCTTATAAAATAAAATAAACTACAAAATCTCCAAATCGTTAAGCTTAGAAATCCAAGTTAAGCTAGGGCTTAATAATCTTCTAGGGGTGTAAACCCTCTTACTCCGTAGAGAAGATAAATCCTAGCAAGTTTTTTCCACAAGGGTGTAAAGCCTCTTACTCCTTGTAGCAATCCTTAATCCTTTTCAATAACAACATAATAAAATTACTTGATGGAGGGTGTATGTCCTTATACTCCTCCCAGGGTTTGATTGTATAACCTTGAAATTAAGAAGAAAAACACAGAAAATTACAAAAATTCCTTACCTAATCCAAGAGATAGCATGCCAAAACCTTACTTTATCAAGAAATTCCAACAATTTTCCAAGATGAAGCATCCAAGAGAATACTCTAGCCTTTATTCCACCAATAGATAAGTATTCCATCCATTTTGCACAAGAGAAAAGAGTTAGTGAATTTTCCAAAGAGGCAGAAATTTCAGTCCATGAGAGAAATATTCAAGTGATGAGTTATCATTTGTGAAAAATGACTTACCTCACATTTATATGAGGAAAACAAAGACCTATTTTGTCCACTTTACAATTAAATCCATGATTTTAGGTCGAAGAGCTAAGGTACAATGCTACATTGACAAGACGTCTTGCCTTTTTTCCCACATAAGTTTGCAAATGACCAAAAATAAAAAATAAAATTATGGGGCGTTAGCCCATAAAATCCTTCTCCAAGGTGGCATGTGTGATGTAAAAGCCTCCAAAGGCTAGGATGTCAAGCTATATGAGTGCCACATCATGCCCAAATAAAGCAATAAAGTGGGGCTTCAATCCCACAACATCACCAAGTGCACCAAAAGGCCAAACGTTCTCCCCAAAGTGTGATGTCAAGCTCTCCAAGTGGGATGTTAAGGCATAGGAAGGTGACGTTACCCTTTCTTCATGGCTCTAGGTCTTTCATAATGTGCTAAGATCACATTCTCAAGTGCAACACTCATCTTCCAAGGCCCCCAATGAGTGGGGCGCTACATCCAACCAATGGGATTCCAAGCCCCTATGAAGGTCCAAGTAGCTTTTTTCCTTGATGAATGTCTTCCATTAGGCAAGGTCCTAGAAAGACAAAAAAGTACGCCCTCCAAGGGTCCACAAGTCACATGGATCATGCCAAGTAAGCCATATTTAATAAAAGAACCACCCAAACATGTGCATTAAATCCCTCCTTTTCAAAAAAAACAAATGTTGAAAGACCTTATAAAGTTTGCCAAATTTAGGTATGGGAGGGTTGTCATGGTGCCCTAATGGGTAGGTCAATCCCCAAGTCAAGGAAAGTTTCCCAATAAGACCCTCTCCAAGTCATTTAATGAGTATGAGGTGGATGGGGGTATGAATTTTGGGCATGGGGTTCTTGACATATCAAGGGCTCATATTGTCTCGCTTATGGGTTCCTTTGTGGAAGGTTTGTTGCATCCGTCGTTTGCAATGCAACATTTTTCCAAGCCCTTGTATTTACCATTAATTTATTGTGGTCCAAACATTGAGTGTTGTGTGAAATGGATAGTAAAAAATACCGCAATGCCACTTGAAGTTAGGAACACATTGAGTGCCACATGCACTAGAAACTAAAAGTCATTGCAAATGCATTCCCCCAATAAGTGGGATGTTTATCAATTATGTGGTTTCTTTTCTTTTCTTAAAGGTCCTTGATTTTTTTATGAAGAAGCATTTCATTGCTCTCAAGACCTTAGGGTGATCATCTAAAGGGATAACTTATGGCCTTTAACTTTTTCCAGATACAACAACTCTGGGTCTTCAACCCCTTATTCCCATGAAATGAGGTACAAGCCCTTCTTAGGGTCAATGAGCCCAAAATCCCAAAAGATGGGGAAATGAAAGGGAAGATGTGTGGAAATTGGTAAGAAATTAGTGGGAATGGTACAATGACCGTTCAAGGATACCCCCCAGTGGCAACTCTTTCCCCGCGGGTGACCCACTTACTAGGAAACCATGTCAACCACTGAGGTGAAATAAGGCAAAAGGTATAATTTCCAAGAAAAAAAATTCATAATCAAGAAAGGACCCTTTGCAACATGCTCAAATGCTTAAATTATTAAAGTGACACTTACCTTGATAATGGACTTGTTACCTCGTGAAGCAAGACCCATTGTCCTTTACGGGCCAAGTAGTGTGGTGGATACTACTACGCTATTGATGACGAATGGTGATGTGTGGTGGAGAGGAGGGGCTTTGTCTGCTCAACGGAGGCTAAGTTGGTCATTTGGCTCTCAACACTCCATGTCTTCTACCCGTGAGCCTCGAGACATCATTTCCTTAGTTACCCCTAGGCTAGGGAGGTAACACATCCCATAAGAAAGAGGCCACTAGAATTGATCCACATTAAAGCCCAAATTTTTTTATAGCTATAGATAAAAGAGAACTTAAAAAAAGCACCAATGATAAATAACATACTGACATAAATGATTGCATGAATTATAACAAAGGAAACCAAACAAACCACCAAACTACAACAAAAGGACCAAACGCTAACATCATGTGTATTCCTTCACAATATAAAACAAAAAAATATACAAATAAGATATTGCTGCAACATAAAAACGATATATATAAAAGACAAAAGAGAGAATAACACTGACAAAACCCAAAACCAAAATTTTCAAAGCATTAGTATTGTTGATGGAGCAATGTTTGAAAAAATAATAGAGTAACAAACAACAACAATTATCTAAGACTAAACATCCATGTTGACCATCCACTAACCAAAATAAAATTCACTTGGAAACATGCAAGCAAACGACAAATGTTATGACCATGATGGGGGTATATTCGGATTGAAATGCATATGTAATATTAGTAGGTTGATCTAGTAGCAAGCCTACATGGGAAATGAATGAGAATATGTATATGTTATGACCCTAATAGTGATATATACAGGGTGAAATGTATATGCAATGGTAATTCGGACTGGTAGTGGACCTACATGAGCAATGAGTGAGAATATGTATATATAGAGGCCAGTAGAGTAGTTGTTGTATACATGAACTTGTGATTTGGATATATGGATGTACATGGCTGATTAAGGAGGTTTTATCCTAATGTACATTGAGTTTTTGTGTAACTCATAATTATTATCACTTTGAGAGATGTTCTCCATGCCTATATTTGGTATACATTGTGTGCATGTATGTTTATTTTTTTATATTATGTAATGTCCCCATTTTTGGGTTCCTTTGCTTTGTAGTTGGAGATGTCTTTATGGGCTTGTGTCAGTTTAATCAGAAGGGTGATTTGATGTTATCAATGAGCTCATGGGGTTTAAAGGAGTTATTTGATGCTTTCAGAGGTCCACTCATCATCTTTTATCATCGGGATCACACTTACACAGTTAGATTTCGATTCTTGCGCATTTCAACCATTCATGTAATTTGGGAGTATTAATGAGCATTATTTAATGGATTGCACTAAGGTTTTCATTTTAATAAATTATCTAAGAGGAATGCCTTGGTGTAATAGCTCGTTGGAATTGGGATGAAGAGCTCTAAATGTTGAGAAGATAAAAAAAAAAAAAGTGAGTTTCGGTGCCCATAAATGCTTTAAAGTCAAATAAATCACTTTTTCAGATTAAAAAGGTCAATAAATTAATAAAGTGATTTTACTAAAGATAAATTAAAAAATCACTTGAGGGGAAAAGAGGAAAAGGTAAAGTACAATGAGAGATCATTTTCTCATTATGTGGATGATTATTTCTGATTTGATTTGGAGAGCTCTTAAAGCCTTTTGGGGTTTGGAGTAAACCCTGGTTTGGATTGGTTTCAGTGATGAAAGATTCCACTCTAGCTAATTAGTTTTTGGTGGTGAGAGATCCACCCTAGCTATTTGGTGGGGAATATCACTCAAATCTTCCACTTGTCTCTATTGTGAGGAAGAGATTCATCATTTTGCAGCAGTTTTGGGGTTTCTGGAAGTCATATATTCGTGTGCAGATCAAGTTTGGCCCTGAGAGGATCGATTTGCTAGACTGAGGGCCAAAAATCAATTGAGGAGGCTGTGTTTTCCATTGTTGGCCAAGTTCTTTAGTGGTTGGGCTGAATTCCTTGTATTGAGACCGAGATTCCTCCCTACTGGGCCGATTCTTATTGCCTCAAGGCCGAGTTTTCATCAAGGGAAGCCAAATTTCCTTTGGCAACCGAATTTTAGTTGTGGAGATATTCTTAGTAGCTGATTCATGGTGTTTTCATTTGTTGTTACAACCCCACCTTATCTTCACTTCCAGCCGGATGTACCCTTCATCATCTATGCTTTTCAAGTTGGAATTGTGAGTTAAATGTTGATGTAATAGTTCAATTTTGGAGTAGTAAATAAGCAATCAGTTGTGTCTCATTTTCTTGTTGTTTGGTTTAGTTATCTCCAATATAATTGTTGTTATTATATATATATCATGTGCCAATCATATTTGTATGTTACAAACTATTTGATGAAACTCTTAAACCAATAAACGCATGAGAACACTTCATCAACAAACATAAAACATAATAACAACAGTAGGAGTTGATCATAGTGGGTGTTGAGTGAATCTACAAAGTGTTTGACAAAAGCTTAGTACTAGAAAAAAACTATAGCAAACAAATAGGGGAGTTTTTCAGTGAAATTTGGTATAACAACCAATTGTTTGATAAAAGTCCTACACCAGAAAATTACTAAAATATTACAACAGCAAGTAAAAATTTATAACAACAATAGGAAGGGACATTTGATAGTGGATTTTTTGCATGCCAACTAAGTGTTTGTAAAAAGAATTGAACCATAAATTCACCTAATAATATAACAATAATAGGAAGATAGTTATCATAGTGAGATTTGAGGTTGCTAGCAATGTGTTTGACAAAAGTTAACAACTAAGGAAGTGCATAAACATATCAGCAAATGAGATAAACATATTAGCAGTCAATAAGGAGTCATTACAAGGTTGTCAGCAAACTATTTGGCAAAACTCCTGACCCAAAATTACTCACTAAAAATAGCAGCAACAAAAGGGAAAACTACAACAACTGCAAGGAGGGTCATTGCAATGGTATCAGAGCATGTTTTCTCCTAGCCTGAGGGGTGAACTGTGAAGGATATTTTTAGATTGTTTTGGCACATTCGAATGCTTAGAAAGATGGAAATAAATCAGGAATTCATGGCATAATTTTACAAGGATGTAAGGAATATCAAAAGAATCTAACAACACCATTAGAGCCTCCAGGGTGGTTGAAGCTATACTTATCAGTTTGGAAGAAGAAGAAGAAGAAAGATTCAAATCTAAAGTAGTTAGTGAAGCAAAGACCTCACTTCATGATGACAGTTTGACATAACCATATGTTTACTTTTTGGATGAGCTTGATGATGGTGTGTGCAAAGAGGTTGACAAAACAACAATTTTTGATACATCATTAGAGCTATCTTATGAGGCTAGTGTCATCTACGCATATAATGGACAAACTGATAACACATATGATGTAGTTTTTCGATCAGCCAATGTTGAGGATTCATCATCTCCTTAATGGTGATGCTTATGAGGATCCATGTGCATTAAAACCCAAATACGATGAAGATTTAGTGTTGGATGATTTTCCTTTGGATGTTGATCTAACTTCTAGGGAGTTATGCATGAGAGATGATGAAGATGAAGTTGGGAATCTTACACATGAGCTTCATATGGAGTTGAGTTTGGCACATTTTTCATCATTCCTGTCATCTATGGTAGCTAGGACACATGAGGATGTTAGTTGTACTTATGGTTTGATGGAGGAGCTTCTCGTGATAGTTGAGCATGAGGAGCATTTAGATTTGCATGGGCTTGATGAGAGGTATGGCTTAGAGACTTCTGATTATACACATATTCTGCATCTTGTAGATCACGAGCCACTTCTTTTGGGGACCCCATTGATAGCTCAAGTCATAACTGTAGATGGGGGAGTTGAGCATATACCTTGTGGACCAACCATCAGGGAGGTATATGCACCCACTGATTGTGGGAATGGATATATTGATGATGTGGACACATCAGTATGGGATTGTGGGGTGATTCCTTTAGAGAGACTTCTTGATATGGACTTTGAACATACCATTGAGTTTGGATTGTTCAAAGGCGTGAAGTTAATAGATGAGATTCATCAAGCAACATATTCCTTGAACATTGATCTTCGATTGGGATATCACTAGACTACTTTTGAGTGTCATTATGGGCATTGTGAGTTCTTGGTCATGCCATTGGGATTGACCAACATACTTTCCACCTTTCAATCTCACAAGAACCCCATATTCACACGACAACTACACGGGTTTATGTTGGTGTTCTTTGATGATCTCCTCATATACAACATGAAATGGGAGGATCATTTGAGACAATTAGACGAGACATGGGACATGGGGGATAACATATTCAGGCATGAGATGGAGTACTCTCTAGAGATTGATCTTCAATCACGCTATCATCAGGAGAGGGACATGGATCTTGGCATGACAGATGCTTTACATTATGGCCATGTGATCAATATGCAGGATGTACAGACACATCAGGGGAGATCCATGACACATTGGATTGGCTCACAAAAATTTTAGTTGATTGGAAGTCCCACCTTCTGGTGGAATATTCCAAGGATTGGTTTGCATTTGAGTTGATGGATGGTAATATTTAGGATGACAGATACAAAGTGGTGGATGATATCATCTACTATAGAGCTAGCATATACTTAGTTCCTGAGTCCACACTTGGGGAAGAGATCATGAGGGTTATACATGAAACAACCTTGGTAGGGCATCTTGGATACTTCCAGACTTACCAGCAGATCCGATAGAGGTTCTCATGGAAGGGCCTCGAGGACGATGTGTGGAGACATGTGAGGGAGTTCATGACTTGTTAGCATAATGAGTCAGAGCATACCTGTCGACAAATTTCAACACAAGTCTACCATAGGTGCATGGCAGGGATTTCATCAGAGTATGAGGCATTGCAGATAGAAAAGTGGTTCTTTAGGGAGGTGTTTAGGCTCCATAGGTTGCCTGAGTACATTGACCATGATTGGGACAACACAGTTCTCAGGACATTTTGCCAGGAATTGTAAATATTCGCTGGCATAGAGTTGATCAGTGTAGTACAGTTGGAGTCAATTAGTATGAGGCATAATGGACTTCTAGTGTGGATGTGGGTTTTAGGAACTCATATGATTGGTTTGTTTCATTTTGGGGACACTCTAAGAGGAGATGATGGGGCACATGTTATATGGTAGGAGATATTTTCTTTGTTGATACCCAGGATTGGGTATCACAGTGGACTTGCAGACTTTGATTCCACTAAGGCACATCCGTAATATGTGATCCATGGTATTGGGGTTGAGTCTTATAGACATTACAACTTGGGGTTCTAGGAGTGGAGGCTACAGTTTGGGAATGAGGGCCAACCACGTATGATTAGAGTGGCACAATGCCATCATGGTGGTTTCTTTATGAGATTAGCTTGGGGCCTTGGGATTACACGGTTTGTCAGTTTAGTTACTGATAGAGAGGAGAGCATAAGTTCTTACTTTCAGAAGTTTTCTCATATGGTGATTTGGGTTGGTTCCCTAGAAGAGCCATTCTCTGAAGGGTTGATCGAGTTTTTGCAGTGCATGATTAGTCTACCTATGGGTAGTATTCAGGTGGCCTCTTGTGTTAGCACCTTGCTAAAAAAATGCTTTGAGTAGAGGGTGCTTCACATATTTCAGGTTGGTTTGGGACCCTGGGATCATTCTCAACTTCAGTTTGGGTCAGCTTGTTGATCATAGTGTTGTGATGGCATTGCTCGAGGATAAACAATCTTTGGGAGGGGAGGACTGTAATGTACCCATTTTGGGGTTCCTTTGTTCTACAGTTGGAGATGTGTTTATGGGCTTGTGTCAACTTGATCATAGGGGTGATTTGATGTTACTAGAAAGATCAGGGGGTGTAGAGGAGTTATATGATGCTTTCAGAGGTCCACTTATCATCTTTTATCATTGGGATCACACCTGAGCAATCAAATTTTGATTCCGATGCATTTCGACAGTTCCTGTAATTCAGGAGTATTAATGAGCATTATTTAATGGATTGCACTAAGGTCGTCATTTTAATAAATTATCTAAGAAGGGTACCTTGGTGTAATAGCTTGTTGGAACTGAGATGAAGAGCTCTAAATGTTGAGATGATAAAAAAATGACTTTTAGTGCCCATAGATGCTTTAAAGTTAAACAAATCACTTTTTGGGAGTAAAAAGGTTAATAAATTTAAAAAGTGATTTTATTAAAGATAAATTAAAAACTCACTTGAGGGGAAAAGAGGAAAAGGGGTATAAAAGCACAATGAGAGATCATTCTCTCATAATGTGGATGGTTATTTCTGATTTTATTTGGAGAGATCTTAGAGACTTTCGGGGTTTGGAGTAAACCCTGGTTTGGATTGGTTTCACTAGTGAAAGATTCCACCCTAGCTAATTAGGTTTTTCGTAGTGAGAGATCCACCCTAGCCATTTGGTGGGGAAGATCACTCAAATCTTCCACTTGTTTCTATCGTGAGGAAGAGATCTATCGTTTTGCAATAGTTTTGGGGTTTGTGGAAGTCATATATTCTTGTGCAAATCAAGTTTGGCATTGAGATTATCGATTTTCTAGAGTGGGGTCCAAAAATCACTTGACAAAGCCATGTTTTCCCTTGTTCGTTGAGTTATTTAGTGGTTGGGACGAATTCCTTGTATTGAGACCAAGTTTCCTCCTTGCTGGGTTGATTCTTATTGCCTTAGGGACGAGTTTTCATCAAGGGAAGTTGCATTTCCTTTCACAACCAATTTCTAGTTGTGGAGATCTTCTTAGCAACTGATTTGTGGGGTTTTCATTTGCTCTTACAACCCCACTTTATCTTCATTTCCAACTAGTTGTACCCTTCATCATCTTTGCTTTTCATGTTGGAATTTTGAGTTAAATTCTTATGTAATAGTCCAATTTCGGAGTAGTAAATAAGCAATCACTTTTGGGTCATTTTATTGTTGTTAGGTTAAGTTATCTCAAGTATAATTTTTGTTTTCATATATATCATGTGCCAATCATATTATTATGTTACAAACTGTTTGATGAAACTCTTAAACCAATAAATGCATGAGAACATTTCATCAACAAACATAGAACATAATAACAAGAACAAGGGTTGATCATAGTGGGTGTTGAGTGAATCTACAAAGTGTTTGACAAAAGCTCAGTACCAGAAATAAACTACAACAAACAAATAGGGGAGTTTTGCGATGAAATTTGGTATAACAACCAACTGTTTGACAAAAGTCCTACACGAGAAAACTACTAAAATTTTATAGCAATAGGTACAAATTTATAATAGTAGTAGGGAGGGACATTTGATAGTGGATTTTGTGCATTCCAGCTAAATGTTTGTAAAAAGACTTGAACCAGAATTTCACCCAATAATATAACAACAGTAGGAAGAGAGTTATGACAGTGAGATTTGAGGTTGCTAGCAAGGTGTTTAATGAAAGTTACCAGCCAAGGAAGTGCATAAACATATCATCAAAAGAGATAAACATATCAACAGTCGACAAGGAGTCATTACAAGGTTTTTAGCAAATTGTTTGACAAAACTCCTGACACAAAACTACTCACTAAACGTAGTAACAACAAAAGGGAAAACTACATCATCCATAAGGAGGGTCATTACATATTAAGTATTGGGTTCATAACATATGGCATCAGAGAAGATGATTTTTGGTTTGGGCACTGTTATCGCACAAGTTGTAGGTTGGGAAAAGCCCGACCCAACCACCAACTGGCGACAACTAAGGGACACTATACCCAATGTCACCTCGATATAGGTCACACACTTCAAGGGTGACTAGGTCACTCTAGGGAGGTGATCCCGGTGACCCTGGGGGGTTTGAGATGGATGGAAGGGAAGGAAGAGAAGTATCCCAAGGGAAGGAAGAGAAGTATCCCCCTAAAGGTCAATGATGGAGGAGGAAAGTGTCTTTGATGACTCTTCTTCGGGTGGTTTAAAGTTGTCGAGACTTTGGGTACTTGCAAAAGTGATTGTACATGCCCGAGACATAAGAAAAGCCACACTTGCATATAGTATGTTAGGTGGACAAACAAGTTAATCTTGATATCCCTAATTGCAGCAATAATAAATGATATATATTAGCATATAGGAGATAATAAGGCTGCAAAATAAGTGTTAAAAGTACAATTGAACAAGCAAGAGACAAGCTAGTGAAAGCTAGCTTAACTCAACAATGATGAAGCAATACTTAAGCACAAAAGAAAGGCTGAAACAAAAATCTTACTGCAGTGATATTTATCAGCCTTATGGCTGTAACAAACTTATCATTACATCAAGATATTCAACCACTAAAACTTGCTCAAAACTTGGCAAAATATGCGTTGTACTTAGTAGATTATGTGGGCAGATTTTAGGCAATTTTCAACGGTTAAATTAGGAGTTATTGAAGAATTTGGTTAGGGTTTTATGCAACCCTAATGGATGTAGATTAAATTTGTAACAAAAATAATAAATACTTGGAGAAATTAAACGCCCTAGTGGCTCAAGCAATCATTTATAGCATAGACTTGATCCACTAGGAACAACTTCAAAATCACGAAATTTCATGTTTCCCAAATCAACAATTTTATATCTCCAATGCAACAAGTGATGACTAGTGCCTTTAATGATTGAGTTGATGGAGTCAAGAAATAAAGAGCTAGAGGTACTACCTCATTAGGGGTGTAAATGATCTTATTCCCCATGGCAAGCATCTCTAGCTAGGGTTTAGACTAAGAGGGTGTATGCACTTATACTTCTCTTAGTAAACCCTTATTAAATCAACAATACTTAAGCATAAAATGATGGAGGCTAAGGTGGGGGTGTATGCCCTTATACTTCCCACCTAGCTCTAGCAAAATAACCTTGACTTGAATAACAAATGATAGCACAAAGTAAAAGTGTTACTAATTCAAGGAAAAATGCTAAGACAAACCACCATAATAGCAACATAAGAGCCTTCCGAGGTTAGTGCATCACTTCCACCAACCAATAACCAAGAAAGTAGCCATACACAAGAGCACAAGAGAGAAAATAGCCAAATGTAGTGAAAATTTCAGTCCAAGGCCTCTCCAAATGGGAGAGTTATGATTTAAAATGAGATCTTATGATCTCTATTTATACAAAATGTCATTCACATAGTTTCTTCACATAATTTTAAGGTAAACCACAAGATTAGGGGTCAAAAACCCTAATATTTCCCCTTTACACAAATAATATTAAACAATTCACTTAAATTTCACTTTTGCACAAAAGAAAACCCTAAAGTAAGAAGCCGTTCTCCCTTTAGGGAGACGTTTTGACACTAGGAGCAGGTTGTTGGAGTTGGGGATGATTGAGTTGGGCCTCCAAAGGCCATGTATCTCTGATCCAACCTTCTATTCCATGATCCAAGGGTTCCTTCCTTCAAAATGTGTCATGTGTACTCATCACCACCTCAAGCCCCTCAAGCATGACGTCAAGCCCCTTAAGGTGACATTCTAGGTCTCTAAAGCAAATTGTTTGGCTTGTGAAGGCATGGTGAGGTCGTCCAAGGTGCCTTCTAAGGATCCAAAGGTTCGTCTCTGTCATCTGGAATGTGGGCCCTTGGCATCCAACCTTTGGGCTTGAAGCCCCATGGAATCCCAAGGTAGGCTTGTTCTTCCAAAATCGTCCACCAACTAGGTCCTACAAAGACAAATAAGCACGCCCTCTAAGGATCTCAAGGCATAATATCATGGTGAGTAAATCAAATCAATAAATGAGACACCTAAGCATGTGCATCAAAGATTACCCGGTTAGAAAAATAAGTGCTCAAAGACATTATGCAACTTTCCAAGCTTGGATATGGGAGGGTTGACGAGGTGTCTTGTTGGGTAGATCTTCCCCTAGTTCAACGAGTGTTTCCCAAGTGATCCCTCTCAAAGCCATGTGAATTAGATGAAGTGGTTATGGATCAAAACTCTTGGGCATGGGGTTCATGACATACAAGGGGTTGTAATGTCCCATTCATGGGTGCCTTTGTAGAGGGTGTGTGGCACCTTCGTTTGCAATGCATTTTTTCCAAGTCCATTCTCTTTCCATTCTTTATTTATTTCATGTTTTAAAAGATGAATTGAAGGCCACTATCTTGGCGTGGTGTCCAGATAATGACAGTGTCACTCACAAATACCTTGCGAAAATGAGAAGGTTGGCTCGTGATGAGACCCCCTTTCTCTCAATTGTGTAACTGAGAGCCACTACCCTGGCTTGGTGGCCAGATCATGGTAATGTCATACTGCTAGATATCCATGATCATGATAGGCTAGTTCGTGATGAGACCTCCTATCCTCCAACTAACCCCCTAAGCATTCATAATCATTTATTCTTGCGGGTCCCCCTTTTCTTATAGAGAAGTGTTTCATTGATTTCTTGGGGAATCCCCGAGCAAAGCATATATAAGATTTATATATAGGCCTTTATATTTTTAACCAACAACAATCCCTTTGGGCCTTCAGCCCCTTCTTCCCATGGAATGAGGGACAACCCCTCTTTGGGTCAATACACCCTAAAATCCCAAGAGACAAGGAAATGGGGGGGTTTAGGTGACGGAAAGTGGTAAGTATGGTTGGGAATGGTACGATGGATCTTCAAGGGAGTTCCTAGTAGCAAACCCCTTCCTAAGGAAGACATCTTACTAGGGCACAATGTCAACTACCAAGGTGAAACTGGGCAAAAGGCATAATGTCCAAGCATATGTCATGAAATCTAAAACAATCTAAGATACAACATACTCAAAATGCCTCAAATATTGAAATGACACTCGCCATAATACCTGACTTGTACCTCATGGAGCAAGGCCCAGTGCCTTTCGAAATCCAGTTGGTGTGGTGGATGCCATCCTGAAAATCCTGACTTCTGTGGTGGTGAGAAGGGTCTCCATCTGTGCAAGTGGACATTGTTGGTCATGTAGTTTCTCGACACTCCATATCTGCAACCTGAGGGGATTGAGACATGATCTCCTTAGTTATCCCACAAAATGGGGATAACAAGCACCATCAAACCACACCTTGCATAGTTTCAATAGTAGCTTTGGATATGGACTTCTAAATTCAATGTTACTTGAAAATTTAGAAAAAAGAAAATCATACCATACCTACTTAAAATTACAATAACATAGGTATGTGAATATCAAAGCGATAATTCGTACCAAATAAGAGTTTTGTCTAATCCTAAATCCTTGCTAAAACGAGTAATGCTCACTTAAATGGACATATCTTATGATAACCATGCCCAGTTGCAATAAGACTAGTTGCATTGGAAGATGACATGACAAGGTGCTATAGATATGGAATTCATAGTTCTCAGGGAGAAATTGATGGAGCTATTAGTGGTATAAGGTTTCTCTCTATAGAAGGGATAAAATTGGCCATGACTTTTTCTTGACAAATCCAAATTGAGTGACACTTGTGGTATTGTCCAACAAACATATCACACTATTACAAGTGGAAATTTTAGATTCATTCACACAAAAATCTTGGATATACATGAGTTCCAAGGTTGTCTTGTAGAGTAGTCCCTAGAAAAGGGTTTAAAAAGGCTCGTGAACTTAAAATTGTCATAACTTTTGAATGAGAAGTTAGACTAAGGATACTCAAAAGATGTTGGAAAGAAGGAAAAAAGGATAATACATTGGTTAGTTTTTTTGAACCATTTACAATAGTTAATTTTGAATTTAGTGGAGTTGGAAGTTAGTGGTTATGTTAAGTCTCCAAGTATTCAAGGCCAAAATGGAAATACCGATTTTTTTGAGATAAAGATGACATTGATCCCAGAAAATCGATTAGTGTTGCAAGGCAAAATTGTATAATTCCATTTGTTGCAAGTATTTATTTTAAATGTAAAGCCAATGAGTACATTTTTTTGGATGTAAGCACCAAGCTCTCCACATGGTAAGAGTTTGAAAAAAAATTCTCAAATAAAGCACCAAGCTCTCCACATGGTAAGAGTTTGAAAAAAAATTCTCAAATAAATGGACAATGAAAATAGAATTAAATGATACACATAAAATAAAATAAGAATCGAGGGAGGCTCAAGAAAAAACTTTCCAAATTGTAGAACTACAATGAAGAAGAAGAGCTTACAAAGAAGGGCAATGAGTTCTCCAAGATGCAAACCTTTAATCAAAATTAATAAGGAGGTTAAGAGCATAAAACAATGAAAGATGAGCAAATACAAGAAAAGGAATGTCGACTCAAAGGAAGAATTGAAAAATAAAAACAACGAATTCAAAATGTTGTGAAATCATAATTAAGACCTTATTAACAATATTAAGAATGTGAAAATGCATCCATGGCAAAATCTAATGTTAAAGATGAAGATGCTATTAGTAGAGTTAAAGAGAAAAAATTACAAGAAGGTTGAAGACACCCTAAATACCGATGAGGTCAAGTAAGTTATGCAAGTGAAAGTTGGAGAAGGATGAAAGAAGTTAATGGATAACATCAACCTTTTTCTTGACTATGATACTGAAAAGAAAGATACACAAAGGTCACCATAAAATACTTGAAGAAGTTGAGCTCCATGTAGAGGACATACAAGTCAAATACGATGGTATTATCTTATAAGAAAGAGTAATTAAAGAGAAATCACATGGGATAGAGATTGTAATATTAAGAGAAAGAACAAAGGATAGAGATTGTAATTTTACTAGACATAAGATTGATGATAAAGGTGTCGAAAATGAAGGCAAACCGTTAAAGGTGGAACTATATCAACACCCTCATTACCAAGAAAGTTGGAGAGAAAGATAAGAAGGTCCACATCAACACTAACAAGGAATAATATTGCAAAGACATTCATGGAATGTGGCATCAAGAAACCATTATGCAACAATATATTTTCAAAGACCAACAATTGCAACAAATTGGAGAAGTTACAACATTGTATGGAATAAAAGACAAATAAATCATGCATCATCAAATAAGCAAGGATTAATGCCTATAAGACTTTATAATGGATGGATGGATCATTAAAAATGACAACAAAAGAGAAAAATCTAAGAAAATCTTATTACTTGGCTTCATCATATGTAAAACCCCTAACTACAAGCATTTAGGACAAACTTTTCAAATGAGGGCACTATCTTATGACCCCAATGGGGGTATATATAAAGTCAAATGCATATGTAATAATAGGTTGGCTTGGTAGTGGACCTACAGGGGAAATGAGTGACATTATGTATATGTTATGACCTTAATGAGGCTCGAGGGCATATATGAGCTAAAATGTGTTAGCAACAATTCTCGTCTTGGGCATAAGAGTATCCAGGTCTGTAGGCTGCACGACAAGCGCCCAAGCGTAGCACAAAAAAATCTCGTTTCGGGCTACCAATCAAGTGAGCAGGCGAAGTTATGTTGTCAGCGGCCGAGATCCATCTACAGAGCAGATCGACGGTCGGCGGGTAATCGCGGTTAGCGGAGTTGCGCCAGGATTAGCGCAATGGGTAGCGCTTATATCGCCAAAAGGATCTCAACCGTCCATCCAAGGGGACGTGTGGTGCATGATCAAGCCATATCGCCTTTTCGCCCATCGTGACTTTGAAGCACAAGGAGCAGGTTCCTGCCGGCCGCGAGACCCGAAGTGCCAAAGGCGTCCAGGACCCGGGCCCACAATATTGCTGAGACGATCAGGACCGTCCATCCAAGGGGACACGTGGTGCACGATCAAGCCATATCGCCTTTTCGCCCATCGCGACTTTGAAGCACAAGGAGCAGCTTCCTCCCGACCGCGAGACGCGAAGTGTCAAAGGCGTCCAGAACCTGGGCCCACAATATTGCCGAGATGATCAGGACCGTCCATCCAGAGGGACGCGTGGCGCGCGATTAGGCTATG
>CBVK0100352220.1:0-21343 GCA_900067695.1 Picea abies
ATATATATGGGTGAGTGCACAAAGTTCGTGGCCGAAAAAGTGACAAGCGGGTCAGCGGGAATGCACACTCATAGGAATGCATGCACATTCTTAGGAATGTGCACGTGTTCCTAAACCTATAGTTTTGGAAGTGGTCAAACCTCCACAAGGATTTCCATGTAGGTTTAGTGGTAAGAATGTACACAAGTTCCTAAGAATGCGTGCATGTTCCTACTGTTAAACATTTTTAAAGGGCCGCGAATGCGAATTGTGCTTATTGTGCACAAATCACGCTGGTGTTTTATCCTCATTCAATAAATAGAGAGGAGCTATAGAAAATAAACGAAGGGAGGATGTTTCCACCGTGTCTAGGTATGTTTGACTTATGTTATTTTAAACCCAATTTAGTCTTTTTCTCCCAAGAATCTAAATTAAAAAAAATTGTAATTTTGTTTTTAATTAAAAAAACAACCTAATTTACATGTCATGGATTTTAAAATGAAGTATATATAATAAAATGGAACCCTGAGACAATGTAAAATGGTTAGAAGAGAACTAAGAAGATCAAAACCCCAACCCGCCACAACCACCCAATGTAAACTCTCAAATTGATAAGGGGTTGGTTATATTAAGAACCCTTGAGGAACAATTAAGGGACACTAGAGATCCTAGAAGAGTCTTCTTGGCTACTTCTTTGGACATCATTGTGAATTCCATTGCAAGTGCCCAAGGGAAATTGAATTTTATTTATTATTATAGGTAAATAATGTATGAGTACTATAGAAGTGGTTTGGACAGAAACCAAGTCAAAGAACCAAGCATTTCAAAACAACAAATATTGTCTATTTTTAGGGATCCTAGAAATGGATAAGAACTACCATTTACCAAGAAACGCACCTCCATTGATTGGTGCATCCATCCCCAGATTAGTCAAAATTGGATGGATAGGTGGTATATGGTTTTTGATAAACATCCCTTCAATAACAGGGATATTCCCTTATATATTTATGAGAAAATTATGGGTTGAGTTTATTTTGGTAAGCATGTCAACTACTTTCACATTGGTGACTTCCAGGGGTTGGTTCAAGGGTCCGCACAGGACTGAGAGCAAGCCAAGCATGACCCCTTGTTAGGTCCCCGTCCCCCCAAGAAAAGGCTTGACCCCCCTACCCAACATCCTCCTGTTGCAAAGATATTGCAACATGTACAACTATTTGTTATATCATTGTCTCATAGCATAGTGCAACACAGTATCTTTGTTGCACTATCTTCGCAGGAGGTACCTTCCCGTGACATTGATAGAGGGGTTGGAGCGTCAACATGCACATGAGAGTATAGTGAGGAGAGGGAACGTGGACATAACAATCATTCATGTGAACCTCACAGATGCTGGAGCTACAGAGATACATGCTATGGGCCTATAGATCCTAGTGGACAACATAGCTTCATGGAAGAGGTTAGTATCTTAACCCTCTCTATGTTCTTAATTGTTATACATTTATTTTGTATTTTGTGTATTTATATCGATATTTTAATGTATGTTGTTTTACAGTTGTTATGTCTGAGAAGTAGATCCTCTACATCAATGGATGCATCAATGCATAGCTCCATCACTGAGGCAGCATGTTCATTGGGTGCATCACACACATAGGTATGTATCATATTTAATAAATTCACCAGAGTCATTTCTTTATTTTATGGCATCCTCAAATTTTTAATTTTATTGTGTTTCTAGAAGATTTGGGACTAGGCGATGTCGGGGAATGTCCATCTGGGATGGACAAGTCACTTACGTCATAGGTATCATGTGTAGAGTTAAATATCGTATAATTCTCAAATTGTTTTTGTTTATATTTTTTAATTTTACTATTTGGTACTAATAGTTCAATTTTATTAATATGTATGCAGGCTGCAGATATATTTGCTAGCTATAGTACTATTGCACTCCCTAAGTACCTGGGTGTTGCTTCTGGGTTACCTCTCTCTAGGCCTAGGGAGTTACAATCACTTGTATAGCCTGTGAGGGTCCATCACAACCCACCCTCAACATCAGTCTTATTGCACACATCCTCAGTGGATTCACACATAGGGAACCCATCTGCACCACCTGTATGCCACCCACCCCCACCACTATTTACATTGGCCCTATCGACCAAAACTACTGCAATAGAGCTTGTCTCAGAGCAAGTTGTACAACCTAGTGCTCAATATTCTAGTGAATCTCCATCGAGGCATGAGATATTCACGACGATATAATGCATTGATGATAATTTTTATGTTTCATGCATTTGATTTTACACATATTTGTTTAATTTGCTCGACTTGATCCTTGTAATTGATGCAAGGTGGCATCGCAAAGAGATTTGGGTCACAGAGGAGGGTAACACCCTCATGATTGATAGTAGCATATGTGGCGAGTTGTCTTAGGTTAAATTACAAAGTATCATTTTGTATGTCTATTAATTCATTGAGGAAAAAAACTTATGATATTGTTTATTATTTGTGCAGTCTCTAGAGCGTCGAAGAACACCTAGGCCTAGAACCTCTCGAGGTGCTTCCTCAAGCAAGAGAAGAAATACAACTTTTCAGGATGCTCCTGAGGGTGGTGAGGGTGGCAGTTGTCAATGAATGACCAACTACTGCCATATTGTATCTAGGCCACCATATGGATGTTTTTTATGTTAGGGCACTTTTTGTTGCTTTGTATATTGGGCAGGAGTTCTCATTTTGTAAAAAATGTAAAATTTAGACGATGTTGAATATATATATATTATATATATATATATATATATATATATATATATATATATATATTTCATGGCACGTTTTTTATGAATCTCATTGTTTCTGCATTTTATGTTGATGAATATATGAATTTCAAAGTGTATGGATTTTATGTGTATTAATGCCCTGTTTTTTTTCCTAAAGTGATTAAAAATAATTTCATTACGCATTAAGGAATATATTATGGTGGAAAATATTTCTAAGTGCTAAATACATAAGCAATTAATGGTTCTCAAGTAGAATAGTTTCCTAATCAACCATGTATATCTACATCATCTATAGATCATTCCTTCTGAATTATTTGCATGAATGTTGTGGATATCCATATTGTAACTCACAACCAACAATATGGACTACCTCTTGAATTATCTCTATCTAAATCCAATGACAATACACACTCAAATAATGCTCACTTGAAAATATTGTGACCTAAAAAATGACATATTACAATAATTTATTGTAGAAATAATTTTTCTCATTGATCTTCTATAGAATTGTAAATCACTTAACAATCTCAGCTCAATGTTGTGTCAAATTAACCTCCATAACTAGTACTAGAATTACTCAATTACGAAGATGACATAAGCTAAAATTCAATTATGCAAGTACACAACATTTGGAAAACCCAAACACTTCGTATATATTTATAATACGAAGTGCATGCACCTACCAATATCTTATCATGGGTTGTTACAAGTCAAGCTCTTCAAACCCTAGTGATGGAAACCATAATATAACATTAGCCAATAGCTCACTCCGCTAGAGATCATCAACAAAGTAGAGTACACAATCGTAAGTCCTTTTTGGAACCTACATTTCTATCACACACTTGTACAAGATCAAGTCCCTCTATCTTCTCGATAACAATCACATTAGGTAGCACTAGTGTTTTCAAATGCCACAAAACCGCAACTTCTTGTCTTACCAGCGATACATGATAACAATATTTCTTTTCTCCTCTAGGTATAAGTCCTAGTATTCCTAGTCTCCTTAGGACAAAACCTTGACCCTAGTCTTCCCTTGACATTCCTTTGAGAAGCCTAGTTGTTATTTTTTTAGTTTATTCAATCCATAATTTGACCATTTTCTAGGGAACACATATTATTCCCCTCTTTCTATTCATGACATATATAAAATCATTTGATTTATGTGTAACGCTTCGTAAATTCCAAAAAGACTAGTCAATGACTCATTAGTGTACTCATGTTTGTTTAGATTGTGTATTGGGTATATGTAAATTTTGTTAAACCCATCAATTATTAATAAAATTTATTCAGTCTTCATTGATGTCCACTAAAATGATTTATTTTGATCAATAGAATGAGGGAGTTCACATGGAAACTATATCTTAGAATGGGTATCCTTTTCCACCTAAAAATAAAGGCTTTGAGGTTAGATTTCATGACACACCATAGAAAGTAATGAAATGCTACCAAAATTCCTCCAGGGAGACTTGAAACTATTATTCTTTTCCCTTCACCATCTATGAGAGTTTATTGCACATTCCTACCCAATTTTTGGGTTAGAGCACACAAGGAGAGAAAGGCACCTCCCAAACCCAATCCTACAAACATGTCGATGCCATGCCATTTCCATGTCATTTTCATGTCTAGCCAAGTCATTCCATGGAATGCCATTTCCATGCCATTTCCATTCCTTTCCATGCCATGCTATTTCCATGCCATTTTTATTCCTTTCCAAGAAATGCAATGCCATTGTCATGGCATTTCATTGCATTCCCATGCCATTTCTATGCCTTTCCAATCCATGCCATGGCATGACATTTCCATGCCTTCCCTTTCCTTTCCTTTCCATTCCATGCCATGGAATTCCTTGCCTTTTCATGACTTGTCATTCCATGCCTTGTCATTCCATGCCTTGAAATTCCTTGCAATTCCATGTCTTTCCATGCCATTCCTTGTATTCCCATGCCATGTCATTCCTTGCCATGCCATGCCATGCCTTGCCTTGCATTGCATTTCATTTCCTTTCCATGCAATGACATGCCTTGCATTTCCTTGCCTTACATTGCCTTTCCATGTCATTCCATGCCATGCCTTTCCTTTGCATGCCTTTCATTTCCTTTCCTTTCCATGCCTTGCATTGCCTTTCCTTTCCATGTCATGCATTTCCTTTCCTTTCCATGCCATGTCATGCCATGCCATTCCTTTAATTTACTTTCCTTTCCATGCCATTCCATGCCTTGCCTTTCCATGCCATGAATTTTCATGTCATTCATTTCCTTCCCATTCCATGCCATGCCTTGCCTTCTATTTCCATGCATTTCCATGCCTTCCCTTGCCTTCTATTTCCATGCATTTCCATGCCTTGCCATGTCTTTCCTTGCCATGCCATTCTATGCCTTGCCTTCTATTTCCATGCGTTTCCATTCCATTCCATGCCTTGCCTTTCCATGCCTTGCCATGCCTTTCCTTACCATGCTCCTCCATGTCATGCCTTTCATTTCCTTTCCTTGCCATGCCATGCCTTTTATTTCCTTTCCTTTCCATGCCATGCCATGACTTTCCATGCCATTCCTTTCATTTCCATGTCATGCCCTGCCTTTGCTTCCATTGCCATGCTATGCCATGCATTTACTTTTCATGCCTTGCCTTTCCATGCCATTTCATGCCATGTCATTCCTTGCCTTTCCTTTCCATGCCATGCCATGCCATGCCATTTGATGCCTTGCCTTTGCATGTCATTCCTTGCCATGCCTTTCCTTTGCATGCATTTCCTTGTCTTTCCTTGGTATGGTATGGTATGGTATGGTATTCCTTGCCTTGGTAAGGTATGGTATCCTTGGCATGGTATGGTGTGGTATGGTATGCTATGGTATGGTATGCATTACCTTGCCATGGTATGGCATGGTATAGTATGGTATGGTATGGTATGGTATGCTTTGCCTTTATTTGGTATGGTATGGTATGGTATGCCTTGCCTTACCTTTCCAAGCCATGGTATGGTATGAGTTTACTTGCCTTGCCATGGTATGGTATGGTATTCCTTGCCTTTCCTTACCAAGCCATGGTATGGTATGGTATGGTATGGTATGGTATGTCGTTCCTTGCCTTTCCTTTCCTTGCCAAGCCATGGTATGGTATGGTATGGTATGGTATGTCATTCCATGCCTTGCCTTAAATTTCCATGGTATGGCATGGTATAGTATGGTATGCCTTACCTTTCCTTTCCATGGTATGGTATGGTATGGGATGGTATGGTATGCCTTGCCTTTCCAAGACAAGCCATGGTATGGTATGGTATTCCTTACATTGCATTTCACTTTCGTGGTATGGTATGCCTTGCCTTGGTATGGTATGGTATGGTATGCCTTTCCTTTCCATTCCATGATATGGTATGGTATGATATGGTATGCCCTCCCTTTCCATGCCATGGTATGCCTTACCTTGCCTTGCCTTGCCATGGTATGGTATGGTATGGTATGGTATAGTATTCTTTGCCTTGCCATGGTTTGGTATGGTATGGTATGGCTTGCATTGGTATGATATGGTATTGTATGGTATCCTTGGCATGTTATACCATGCCTTGAAGGCAAGGTATGCCATACCTTGAAGGGAAGGTAAGGAAAGAAAAGTGAAGGCAAGGCAAGTGAAGGAAAGGTATGACATGCCTTGCCTTTCCATGCCATGCCATGCCTTTCCTTTCCATGTCCTACCATGCATTTCCTTGCCTTCACTTTCCATGACATGCCTTCTCATGCCTTTCCTTGCCATGCCATGCTATGTCATGCCTTACATTGCCTTCACTTTCCATGACCCGCCTTTCCATTCCATGCCATGCCATGTCTTTCCTTTCCATGCCATGCCTTTCCATACCATGCCTTGCCATGCCATGTCATGCCTTTCCTTTCCTTCACTTTCCATGCCTTTCCTTTCCATGCCATGTCATGCCATGCCACACCTTGCCTTACCTTCACTTCCCTTTCCTTTCCATGCCATGCCACACCTTAACTTACCTTCACTTGCAATTGCATGCCAAGCCATGCCTTGCCTAAATGAACAAGTTTAAAACATAAATGAACAAGTTTAATACATAAATAATGCTTTTACTAAAGGAACAAGTTTAATACATAAAAATTACAATCAAAGGATTCATTAAGGATGTAATTATACAACTTCCTATCCCATATATGTTAGATAAAAATACTTGCATGAGAATTTCAATGTCATAACATAAGCTCTCTGTATTCATATATCTAAGGTATCTTCATAGTTTTCAAACATGGATTATCATAATTAATAGGATTTACATAGACCTACACCTACACCTAGAGCTATACCTTGCCTTGCCTTGCAATGTTATTCCATTCTTAGTCTTGTCATGTATTCCATTTGATTGCCTTACCTTGCCTTGATTTTCCTTTCCTTGCATTTACATACCAACATGTCCCTGAATGGCTTGAGGAGGCGAGTTGCAACTCGTGATAAAACTCAAAACGAGACTCAGATGGGAGAATTGTCAGCTGCATTGGATCCAAAGAACTAGGTTTCATCTAGTGAGGGCCCTTCATTGTCATTCTGTCAACTAAAAAACCGCTTGTTGGAGTATCTTTGGCACTAGATTTTTGCTCAATGAGGCATAGTGCAATTTCTGAAGAGGAGGTCAATTTTCAAGAACATTGTGTCGCTAATTTTTGGGTAGTGTAGTCACGTGTGCCTTGGCCAAACAAACTTGCGATATCTTACAAAACTCTGTTATGCTGCAAGGTTTGGATTTTATGCATCCATACCAAATTGACCGCATGTCCTGAATGGATTGACGAAGCAAGTTACAACTCACGATAAAACTCAAACTGGGACTTGGATGGATGAATCATCAGTTGCATTGGATCCGGAGAACCAATTTTCAACTAGTGGGGCCCCTATGTTGTCATTTCGTTGATCAAAAAACCATTTGTTGGAGTATATCCTGCACTAGGGTTTTTCTCAATGAGGTATAATGCAATTTTTGAAGAGGAGGTTGATTTTCAAGAACATCATGTAAGGAATTTTTGGGTAGTGTACTCACGTGGGCCTTGGCCAAATAGACTTGTCAGAGCTTCTGGAACTCTATTATGCTTCTCGGTTTGTATTTTTTTCCCCTAGACCAAATTGGACACATGTCCCTGAATGGGTTGAGGAAACGAGTTGCAACTCACGATAAAACTAAAAATGGGACTCGTATGGGAAAACCATTGGTTGCATTGGATATGGAGCACCAAGTTTCGACTAGTGGGGTCTCTTGGTTGTCATTCCATCGAACAAAAAACCATTTGTTGGAGTATCTCTGGCACTAGGGTTTTGATCAATGAGGCATAGTGCAATTTATGAAGAGGAGGTTGATTTTCAAGAATACTATGTCGGGCATTTGTGGGTAGTGTAGTCACATGGGCCTTGGCCAAAAACAATTGCAGGAGCTTACGAAAGTCCATTATGTTGCTCGATTTTTGTTTTATTCACCCGGACCAAATTGACCACATGTACCTGAATGACTTGAGGAGGCAAGTTGCAACTCACGATAAAACTCAAATTGGGACTAGGATGGATGAACCGTCAATTGAATTATATCCAAAGCACCAAGTTTCAACTAGTGGGGGCCCTCCGCTACATTCCGTCGATCGAAAAACTATTTGTTGGAGTATTTCCAACACTAGGGTTTTTCTCAATGAGGCATAGTAAAATTTTTGAAGAGGAGGTTGATTTTTAAGAACACCATGTTGGGAATTTGTGGGTAGTGTAGTCACATGGGCCTTGGCTAAACAAACCTGAGGGAACGTATAGAATTATATTATGTTTCTCATTTTGGATTTTATGCCCCCAAACCAAATTGGACACATGTCCGTGAATGGCTTGAGGAGGTGAGTTACAACTCGTGATAAAACTCAAACCAGGACTCGAATGGATGAACCGTTAATTTCATAAGATCCACAACATTGGATTTCAGCTAGTGGGGTCCCTTTACTACCATTCCATTGATCGAAAAACTAATTTTTGGAGTATCTTTGCCACTAGGGTTTTTCTCAATGAGGAATAGTGCAATTTCTTAAGAGGAGGTCAATTTTCAAGAACAACATGTCAGGGATTTTTGGGTAGTGTAGTTGTGTGGTCCTTATCCAAAAAAACTTGTGGGAGCTTACATAACTTTGTTATGCTGCAAAGTTTGGATTTTATTCCCACGGACCAAATTGGTCGCATGTCCCTAAATGACTTGAGGAGGCGAGTTGCAACTCATGATAAAAATCAAACCAAGACTTGGATGGATGAATCGTCAGCTGAATTGGATCCAGAGCAATGATTTTCAACTAGTGGGTCCCCTCCAATGTCATTCCATCGACCGGAAAATTTTTTTTTGGAGTATCTCTGGCACGAGGGTTTTTCTCAGTGCTTATTACATATGTTTGACAATTTAACACCTTCTTAGTCTACACATGGCATGGAAAGGAATGCAAAGTGAAGGCATGGCATGACAAGGCATGGAATGTGAAGGCATGGAAAGGAAAGGCAAGGCAAGGCAAGGCATGGCAAGACAAGGCAAGGCATGGCATGGAAAGGCATGGTATGGCATGGAAAGGAAAATAAAGGCATGGAAAGGCAAGGAAAGGCATGACAAGGCATGGAAAGTAAAATCACGAAATGGAAAGGCATGGTAAGGCAAGGCAAGTGAAGGAAAGACATGGCGTGGAAAGGCATGACATGGCATGGCATGGTAAGGAGAGGAAAGGAATGGAAAGGTAAGGAAAGGAATGGAAAGGAAAGGAATGGAAAGGTAAGGAAAGGAATGGAAAGGAAAGGAATGGAAAGGAAAGGAATGAAAATGCATGGAAAGGAAATGAAAGTGAAGGAAAGGCATGGCTTGACAAGGGGTGACATGGCATGGCATGGAAAGGAAAGGAATGACAAGGAAAGGAAAGGAATGACAAGGAAAAGAAAGGAATGGCAAGGAAAGACAAGGAAAGGAAAGTGAAGGCAAGGCAAGGCATGGCATGGCATGGAATGTCATGTCATGGAATGTCATGACATGGCATGGAATGGAATGGCAAGTAAAGGCATGTAAAGGAAAGGAAAGGAAGGGAATGGAAAGGAAAGGAAAGAAAAGTGAAGGCAAGGAAAGTGAAGGCATGGAAATTGAAGGCAAGGAAAGTGAAGGCATGGAAAGTGAAGGCAAGGAAAGGCAAGTGAAGGAAAGACAAGGCAAGTGAAGGAATAGAAAGTGAAGGCAAGGCACGTGAAGGAAATTCAAGGCATGGCATGGCATGGCATGATAAGGCAAGGAAAGGCATGGCATGGCAAGACAAGGTAAGGAATGGAAATACAAGAATACCATATAAAGTGAAGGGAATGGAAGACATGGAAAGTGAAGGAAAGTGAAGGAAAGAGAAGGCATGGCAAGAGAAGGAATGGAAAGTGAAGGAAAGGCAAGGCAAGTGAAGGAAAGGAAAGTGAAGACAAGGAAAGTGAAGGCAATGCAAGGCAAGTGAAGGCATGGAAAGTGAAGTCAAGGAAAATGAAGGCATGGAAAGTGAAGGCAAGAAAATGCAAGTGAAGAAAAGAAAAGGAAAGTGAAGGCATGAAAAGTGAAGGAAAGGAAAGTAAAGGCATGGAAAGTGAAGACAAGGAAAATGAAGGCAAGGCAAGAAAAGTGAAGGAAAGGAAAGTGAATGCATGTAAGGAAAGGCAAGGCATGGAAAGGAAATCGAAAAGAAAGGAAAGTGAAGGAAAGGCAAGGCATGGCATGGAAAGGAATGACATGGAAAGGAAAGGAATGGCATGGCATGGCGTGACAAGGCAAGGAAAGGCATGGAAATAAAATAATACCATATAAAGTGAAGGAAAGTGAAGGTATGGAAAGTGAATTCAAGTGAAGGGTAGTGAAGGAATAGAAAGTGAAGGAAATGCAAGTGAAGGCATGGAAAGTGAAGGAAAGGAAAGGCAAGTTAAGGAAAGACAAGTGAAGGAAAGTGAATGTATGGCAAGTAAAGGAAAGGCAAGTGAAGGTATGGCAAGTGAAAGCAAGGAAAGGCAAGTGAAGGAAAGGAAAGTGAAGGCATGGAAAGTCAAGGCAAGGCAAGTGAAGAAATAGAAAATGAAAGAAATGAAAGGCAAGTAAAGGAAAGGAAAGTGAAGGCATGGAAAGTGAAGATAAGGAAAGTGAAGACATGGACAGTGAAGTAGATGAAAGGAAAGTGAAGGAAAGGAAAGTGAAGGCATGGCATGGAATTGAAAGGCAAGTGTTGGCCCTTGACCAAGTTTTGAGGATCCTTGGTTAGGTTTGACCTACTTTTGGGACATCGACAGGCTGTCTAAGATGAAACGCAAGTCGAAGCAAGGATCACAGGATCTCAACCCCTTTCTAGGGCCTTTTGGGTTTTGAGATTATGTAATGGGTATGGGGATACTGACCCATGGGTTTACCCATGTTTAGGCCTCTTTTGTAATGTATAAATAGAAAGCTAGGCGATGTAAGTAAGTGTGTGTGTGTGTGTGTGTGTGTATGCTAAGTGCAGAGGAATAAGTGTGTGATACCAAGTGCTAAGTGCAAGTGATAGTGTACATGCTTTGTGCATGCTTTGTGAGACTTTCAAGGCTAAGTGAAAGTGACTGTAAGAGATTGAGTAGAATCTTTGTGTTGTAACCTAGCTTGGGGAAGGAGGATCTGGTGAGGTGCACACAGATCTCCTGTCCTATGCAAAGTGGGATATTGTGGCTCTGTGAATGTAGGTGATTGATTGAAGATAATAAAAGAGAAGAAGAGTTTGTGGACGTAGCCCTAGGCTGGGGGTGAACCATGTATATCCTGTGTTGCTATGATTTGTGCAATGTATTGATGTGTTTATGTGTTTACTTGCTTAAGTTCTTTGATATAGATGAATGATAGATAGATATGTTAATGCTTTGTGCTTAATAATATGGATGAATGCTAGATCTAACCTATGCAAATGCTCTTAGTGCTTGAGTGGACTATATCTGGGTGAAAATTGCAGTGCTCTGTAATTAGGGTTTTATCTGCGAAGTAGATACTAATTAAATATTGATGAACTGTAAATGATAAGTGCTTTGTTAAGGTGTTGTAATAACTAATCGGTGTCCCAGCTAAGGTTGCAGAAATTTGAGTTCTGCAACCACCCTTGCCTCTACCTTGGGTGAGACTTCATTTGCTTCGTAGGTGTTGCTGAAAGGGCCAGTAGTTAGGGTTTTTTTGGTGCATTGTTGTAGCGTTGAACCTTGGGTCTGCCCCTATGCCAACAAATGGTTCCATTGTCGGGACCTGAAACCGTGATTGCTGGGAATTGAAGAAAATAAAGCACTATCCGTAGATATGTTGCTTTAGTGCGCAATAGTCTACTTAACTTTTGAAGCTATGTGCTGAGAAGAAAAGTCAGATCTGAAGAAAAGAGGTAAGATCCGAAGGCTTTGTGCTTTGTTAAAGGTAAGAACAGTGAAAAGTTTTGATTGAAACAAGGAAAGATAAGTGGAAATTTTTGTTTCAAAAGTATGTATCTAGGTATGTTTGATAAATTTTGTCCTAGCTTGAAAAGTAGGGCACATCTAGATGAAAGAAGGTTTGATATGAGTAGATCTACCAAAAATAATGAAAGATATGCTATTCATATGCATAGAAAGAATGTTTGGACTAACAAATGGATGCAGAAACCTAGAAAGAAATTTTTGCAGGTTAGCTACTATGATCCTAGTGCGTAGTACAAAAAAGGTTGGGGATCATTTCAAAGAAAAAGAAGATTAAATCTTTGTTATAATTGTATAAGACTAGGGCATCTTGCCAAGGAATTACCTCGTAGAAGACCTAGTTGTCTTTGTTTTCAAGTATGTATCATGAAGTTTTGGATTTCCCTAGAATGATTGCTAAGGTTGAAAGAATGAATATGAGACAGGAAAACCCTGAGGAATATCAAGAAACTAATACCACGACAGAACCCTAGAAATAATAAGAGACTATATTACTGCAAATGAAAGAAACCTTGAATGATCATCGAAATATCAAATTATTAGAGATCTTCAAAGAAAAAGAGTGCATAGAAACAAGAATAGGAGAATTCAACATAGGCTATGTTCTGGATGAGGAAACACGGGCGAATACTATGACAGAAAGAATATGGGAAATTTTAGGAAATCCTTCTATGATTCCATCATTAGGAGGAATATGATTGTTTAGAGGGAAGATGATAACCCTATGTGGAAGAATCACCCAGATAGTTATGAGTGCTCATGGAACCATGACAGAGGAAGATTTTGAGGTTTTTAAATTTATTGAGAACAATGCCCCATTTGCTATGTTATTAGGAAAACCTTGGATTGAGAGAAATCAGACCAGAACAAAAGAAGAGGAATCTTTAGAACAAAAGAAGAAATAATTAAAAGATTTCATGACTAGGAGGATAGCACACTTGATTGAAGAACAAGAGAACAAATCAAAGATATTTAAAACTAGAAACTTGGATGTTGAAGTTGAACGAACACAAGAAGATCCACAGAAGAATGAAGCACCTACCCCAGACAGAGAAGAAGTATTTCCCTTGAACCCTACAGAAGAATCTCAACAATGCGAATTTACTATACCAAAAGGAGATAAGAATCGGAATGGAAAGAGGAATACCAAGAAGAATATCACCGGGAAGAAGGCTAGAAAATTCAGTAAGAAGAGAGCAAAGATAGAAAAGTTATAGAAGGTCCTAGAGGGGACTTCGCAGAGGGAAGGTTTGCAAAAATGGAAATTCATCGGGATATCATAATATCACAACATGGCACTTCGCCATGGCAGAGTGATATAGTCATTGAAGCAATTATAACTATTAGCCCGATGCCCCGAATGGTTAGAACAATAGTTATGACTAGAAATCTTTCCATTGGACCATTGGGACCACGCCGTAACAGACATAATTGCATTAATGAAGGCCTCTTGTCTGTTGGAGAAGATCTGTTACATCGTTTTCTACTTATTTCGTTGACTATTTCACCAAGAACACTTTTGCAAATTGTATCTAATCCAACAAGATAACTCATTTCTACCACGATGTGTTTATTGATATCAACACCTGTTCCATTTCTTTGAGCATTCATTCATCCACTTGAGTTATTCGATCTGAGCGTGTATGTCGGATGAGCTCAACACCATAGAGAAATCCATCGAAGAAGTTCTAATCGACTTGCAGAGACAGTGATGTCCACAGGAGCTCAAGATTCATCGACGCGAGGAGTGCAAGCCTCCTCGTCAATTGCTCACGAATTTGGACTATCTCACGTTGCAGATGAGAAAATAAGTAAGCACAAAGATGACTTAGCGAATGTGAATTTAATCTCGTATGTTCCTCCCGATTACATCCCATCTCTAGCCGGCGCGGTGAATTGTGATAGTGTGCCGAAGGACTTTGACTACAAAGTCATTATGGCATACCTACCGAACGGGATATGCATAGTCAGACTGCATTTGGAGAGGATTCCAACCTTAAAGCTCAATGACTATAATATAGGGGACCAAAAGACTTATGACATGCTTGCACCTCACAAGTGCTTGACTAAAATGAAGGGAAAGAGATATAACATCATTCCCTAGCCATCGACCATTGACATCGCGCAGTCCACTATCCTTAATGTCATGAAAATTCCACACTTTGGAAGGCACTAGGAGGTTAATGCGCACGTTAAACTCCTGTTTTAGTTCTTCCATGATGGTTATTTATGCTTAGACATGTGTATTACCATCGATCTGGTGCTAATCTATAGGATCACTAGATTGAGCATGTAGGGACCCAACCCGCAGGACTTATACCCAGGGAAGGCTATAGATTACACCCTGGTACAAAAGATTAAATAAATCTATGGCGATGTAGAGAAGGGGAAGCGAGGCTACAAGGTAGCCTCCATTTAGAATGGTGCGGTGTGCCTTTCTTTCCAGTTAATTTTTGGTAAGCTAGTCTGAAAGAACAGACCCATGAAGGTCACAGGGTTTGTGGTTGACCTCGCAGGAAAGTGCGTGGAGGGATTACAGATGAACTGGGAAAAGTACTTAGTCAACCAGATAGAAGTCAATTGTCGTGAAGCTCAGGATCAATTCTACGAGTTCTACTTTAGTTGGCTACTGATCCTCATCATGTTTATAGCTTGGTAGATGCCGGAAGGTGCGACCTTCCCAGACATTGAGCCATTTGAACCACTTACTGCGAAGTTCACCACACTTTGGTACTCGAGTGACATGGGAAAAAAGTGGCGGTCGAATGAAGTATTCCATACCTACTACCTACAACTGAAAAGGGCTATCGAATTGTTCCCCCGGATGACGCCAAACACTCTGGACAAGTTCAGAACCCTTATGAAGTTTTGCGTGGATAGGCATTTCTTATATATCACCACGCACACAATTGAGAATACAGAAGATCTTCAATCATACTATAATCTCACCGAGGAGGACCTGGAAGAAATCACTAAGGAATAGCCCACAGAGTTCCTTATACCAGTCGCTACGGTAGAATTGTCCGACCCAAACCTCATTGGAAGCCCAGTAGTTACCCGCGAGGAGTATAATGCACCCAATAGTAGTAGAATAAAGAAGAACGAATATGTATAGGAACTGAGTACCGCCTCAGAAGAGACTGCCTCAGATTCACCTGGCGGAGGAGAAGGTGATGAGGTGGACAAAGAGGAGAAAGAAGAAAAAGCAGGGGAAGAATATAAGCTGAAGCAAGGCGAAGTAACCCCACCATGGAACCCCCTTGATGAAACAGATCCATCGAAAAAAAGGAAAGTTTCCCCCATGAAACCTACATCGTGGAAGAAATCCAAAGCAAGAAAGCCAAAGCTTCAAACTGTACTCACGATCGATGACTTCAATTTCATCATCGTAGCCGTATCAGAAGCTTCACAAGACATTTTGCATAACAAATAAGCCAAGAAATAAGCCTTGTATGACAGAATCATGACAGAGCTGAGAGGGGTACAATAGGCCCTTCACTCCAGTCGCACAGTATCCACTGCATCCCTGCCATCAAAAGAACCAGATTTGGGAGATGAGCCTGCCCAACTCTGAAGACTAGCTGATGTGACCGAATCCCACCTTTGTTGAGAGAAAGAAGAGAAAGAATAGGCCACAATGGCCCTGAAGCAAGCACAAGAAGAAATGGTAGAGAAATATCAGGTTGTACAAAAGGAGAAATAGGAACTTCATGCCAATTTTAAAAAAGAAAGAGCGCAGGCCAAGCAAGAAAAATAACAGTTGCTCATAGAACAACTAAGAGTCAAATTAGTAGTTGATATAGCACTTCCCTTTGTGATAGTATTAGAGCCAAAGGAAGAAGACCGAGTGGAGCATCAAGTAGCACAGCTCGTAGAAGCTATCCAATAGCTACAACAAAGAATAGTAGAATTAGAGCTCCAAACAGTGCCCAACACTCTGTCGGATGTATGAGATCAAAGCCCTTAGATGTATGAGATCAAAGAGAAGAAACTGCTTGAAGTGAATTTGAAAGAATCAAGGCCCTTGCCATGGAATGTAAACAAATAAGTGATCACAGTGCCTAGAATTATGAGCGACTCACTGAGGATTATGAATTAAAGGAACTGGAGTCACAACTCCAGGAGGAAAAATAGCAAGTAGAAACAATGCAGGCGTAGTTGAAGCTCCTGTCAGTAGTCGAAAGGATGAAGTGATCCCAAGAATAACACAATCCCAACAACAGGTGCACACCATTCAGAGCAGATTAATGGAAGTGACTCAGAGACTCCAACCAATTTAGGACAAGGCTTGCCAACTATTCGTAGAGATTGAAGGCTGAGGAACAGAACTGGAGCAAGTCTTCACTACAACTGAACAATGATTAGAGGGACATGTCAACAAAGTAGTAATCCAAGAGTTTTCCAAATAGGAGGTCATGGCACAACAACAGGTTGAAGAATCTCCAGCCAAGAGAGAGGATTTTGAAGAAGAGATACCCAGACCAAAGTGACTCAGGATGGGTCACAGTTGAGTGTTGGGGGCCTGTTGGCCCTTGACCAAGTTTTGAGGATCCTTCATCAGGTGTGAACTACTTTTGGGACTTCAACATGATTTCGAAGGTGGAGCACAAGTCGAAGTAGAGATCGCGAGATCTCGACCCCTTTATAGGGCCTTTTGGATATAGGGCTTATGTAATGGGTATGGGTATATCGGCCCATGGGTTTACCCATTTTTAGGCCTCTTTTGTAATGTATAAATAGAAATATAGGAAATGTAAGTAAGTGTGTGTGTTTGTGTGTAAGCTAAGTGCAAAGGAATAAGTGTGTGATACGAAGTGCTAAGTGAAAGTGATAGTGTACATGCTGTGTGAGACTTGCAAGGCTAAGTGTAAGTGATTGTAAGAGATTGAGTAGAAGCTTTGTGTTGTAATCTAGCTTGGGGAAGGAGGATCCGGTGAGGTGCACACAGATCTCCTGTCCTATGCGGAGTAGTATCTTGTGGATCTATGCATGTAGCTGATTGACCAAAGATAATAAAAGGGAAGAAGAGTTGGTGGACGTAGCCCCAGGCTGGGGGTGAACCACGTATATCCTGTGTTGCTATGCTTTGTGTGATGTATTGATGTGTTTATGTGTTTACTTGCTTAATTTCTTTGATATATATGAATGATATATAGATCTGTTAATTCTTTATGCTTAATAATATGGATCAATGCTAGATATAACCTATGTGAATGTTCTTAGTTCTTGAATGGACTAGATCTGGGTGAAAATTGTGGTGCTCTGTAATTAAGGTTTTATCTACGAAGTAGATACCTATTAAATATGGATGAACTGTAACTGCTAAGTGATTTGTTAAGGTGTTGTAATCACTGATCGGTGTCCCATATAAGGTTGGAGACATCTGATTCTTGCAACCACCCCTTCCTCTACCTTGGGTGAGACTTCACATGCTTCGCAGGTGTTGCTGAAAGGGTTGGTAGTTAGGGTTTTGTTGGTGCGTTGTTGTAGCATTGAACCCTAGGTCTACCCCTGTGCTAACAACAAGGCAAGTGAAGGCAAGGGAAGGCATGGAATGGAAAGGCAAGGCATGGAATGGTGTGACAAGGCAAGGAAAGTCATGGCGTGACAAGGAAAGGAAAGTCATGGACATACAAGAATACCATATAAAGTGAAGGAAAGTGAAGGCATGGAAAGTGAAGGCAAGTGAAGGCATGGAAAGTGAAGGAAAGTGAAGGCATGTCAATTCAAGACAAGGAAAGTGAAGTCATGCCAAGTGAAGAAAAGTCAAGTGAAGGAAAGGAAAGGCAAGTCAAGGAAAGGAAGGTGAGGGCATGACATGGCATGGAAAGGAAAGGAAAGGCATGGAATGGAAAGCCATGGAAAGGAAAGGAAAGGAAATGCATGGCATGGCATGGCATGACAAGGCAAGGCAAGGCATGGCGTGACAAGTCAAGGATAGGCATGGAAATATAAGAATACCATAGCAACCATAGAATGAATCTCAAATTATTCCTTTTACATACCTATGGTCATTCAAGTAGACCATATGGATCAATTATAATACTAACGATCTCCATTAACTCACTACAACAAATCCCTATGATTAGCTCCCTTTTTCACTTCCAATGGCTATTTTAATGTATTTTTCTCCACTTTTTTTGCTAAAGTTGGCTCTATTTATTAGGAGGGCACTATATATGGTTCTATTTGTGTTGAGAAACACAAGTTGGTGCTAAGATAGGCACCATTAGTGCCTAGTTTACCGCCCTATTTAACTCCCAAGTTAGCACCTAAGTTAGCTCTGTATTTAAATCCCAAGTTAGCACCTAAGTTAGCTCCCTATTTATCTCCCTATTAAGCACCATAGTTAGTGCCCCAATTAACACCTAGTTTAGCTTACAGTGTAGCATCCAATTTAGCTTCCAGTTTAGCCTCTAGTTTAGCTTCCATATTATCTTCCTTTTTAGCTTCTAGTTTGGCTTCCAACTTAAGTCCTAATGTGCCTAAGTAGTAATTTTGTAGAGTTTTTGGGGGTTAAGTGGATAGGGGCTTTGGGGATTAGGTGATTTAGGAATTTGAGGTCTATGGATTAAGGTTTAAGGGATTAGGGGTTACCATTTAAGGGATTAATGATTAAGGGATTAGGGGTTTGTTGGCATCCATATATTCATGTCGTTTTCATCGATATTTAAAACATAGTTTTAATGAAATAAAAATTTTAATAGCTGCCTCTTTGTGTCTGCGAAGACTTCGATTATGATTTTTGTTTTGAACAAATTGCTTGATTGGTTGTGTGTTTTTGAGTTTATTTATTTCAACACATCTCTCATTTATTCTTCTTTCAATTTCATGATTGTTTAAGCATGAAATTGAAACAAGATTGGTCTGAACACATCATAGAAATTCTAAAGCTTCTCTATGTGAAATTGGATGAGTACCTAAAAACACCTAATGATCTTAAGAACCTTAGAGGATATTGAGCTTATAGTTTTGTGAATGGTTTCCTTACCATTATCATACAAGTTTATCAGCTTAGGTGTATGCCTTAGTCCTTTTATACTTTTGTAGTTTTGATTATTACCTACCACCTCCATGATCGCTCATGAAACTAAAACTTTGATATAACTTGAAATACGAACACTATCCCATATTTTCATATAACAGTCTAATTGTTGTCGTACAATACTGTCAGCCATGCTTTGAAACAATTACTCCCTCATCTTGATGAATTAATCTCACATTCATTGCCTTGACGGTGGTGCTTCATTTTTGGGTTAGGTTGTCACTAGAGGAGGTGATTCTCAATTACGCATGTCCTCTGGTTCAACATTCACTCAATAGCATGAGTGGTGGATATGGTGGATTTCTCTCGATGCCTTAGTTATCGAGTCACCTCCGAAAATGCAGATCTTATCCTTCATATCGGGTGGTTTCAAACATACACCCATCTTCGCTACTCCTACTGGTATATCGTGACCAAACCCATGGCCCCTGTGGTAAGGATAGAGCTTAATGGCTCACAGGCCCTTCTCTCCCATGATGATGCTATGGACGATCTTGCAGTTTTTGGGTGGGTTAAGTTCATACAATCATTCGAGGGATTTAACCTCAAGGTCGCTTAGGATTTTTCCCAAACCTTAAATGGTAATAAGGCCAAGATAGATGATTTACTATTGGAATTCAATGAGGATTAGATTTTAGAAGCAACATGCCTATTCCGAGAAGGAGATTTTTACTTCAAGAATCTCAAATTCGAAGGTATCCCTTGGCACCTATTATTTATTTCCAATAAGTCACGATATGATGTCACAGGTACATCCATAGTTTTTTTTAAACCTCGATGGCATGGTTTATTGTTAATTATCAAACAATTTTTCACCTACGAGGGACGATATGGTTTAGTATTCCTGTTTCATATTCGTTTGCTAATGGGTTTCTTAGGGTTTGGTTGAAACATATCGTTCTACATGCTTAAAATCCTTCAAAAAATGGCTAGATTTTACCAGAGGAAAAACCTTAATGCACAGTCCAACCCTTTTTACCATGGCCTGACTCGAATCTTGGTCATTTTACAATTGTCAAAGGTTGGCGATCACTGGAAATATTTCGTGGATAGGAATGGTTTCGCTCCACTCACACCTAAAACCATTATCGACTCACCCCTGCATTTTGATGAGCCGACCAACCCTTTCCCATCGATTCATTCTCTGAGAGACCTTCATGTCGAATTGCACAAAGACTCTTTGTCACTTACCGAAACCTGTGTTTATTTTCATAAATTTCCCATAGGAACACATGAGAGGTGCGATTTTGTTCCTAAAAAATCCCTAGAAGATGTGTTGGGTAAATTGAAGAAAAAGGTCCTTGTTATTCCTAATCCCGAGCAAGATGTGGTTGATTTAAATAAAATTAAAACTAAGAAACAAGGTATAATTAAAACACAGAGGGTTCCAGATTTTGATTTCAAGAACAAAATATCCAACCGACACCTTTCTAGAATGGTCAGGAATCGAAATCACAATCGTGAAAAACCTATCCCTATTATTGATGTCGAAGATCGGGTTTTTGTTGATGATACCAGCATTGATGTACCTTAGTATGATTTTGTGTCCAATTTCCCTCATTTTTTAAAGGGACAAGAATGTTTCTCAGGTATTCAGTATGATCTCAAAAGGATCATGGAACATGGTAAATCTCCCACTACAAATCAGACTCACCCATTACCAAATCTAGAACCAGTGTATTGTGAGAATTGTTTTTACTAGATCAAAAGATACTATCGAGATATTCCTTACCTACATGCATAGTTGAATCAAGTGATTACTTAGAACTTAGTTCTTGAAAGGGAAAATGATGATCTCAGAGATTGCATTCGATCAAATTCACACATAGCCAACAAGCATTTCAAGAGATCAAGAAAAGTGGTTATTAAAAACTCCACCGATTTCAATGCTATTATAAACTCAGATTTGTCTAATGTTTCTCTTTCAAATTTGTAATTGGTAAATAGTTTTCTTGTAATTCATGATTTGATTTTGTTTGCATAATAAATAATTTTTTTTTTATTTTGTTTTTATTTAGACCTACTATAGAATCAAAGATTTTGTAGCTTGTCTTTTGTGAGATCGGAAGAG
>CBVK0100352221.1:0-21343 GCA_900067695.1 Picea abies
TATCTGGCTACAGGAGAAAATGTTTCTTCATAGTCAATACCTTCCTTTTGAGAAAAACCACGAGCCAAAAATCTTGCCTTGTGTTTTTCAATACTTTCGTTTGTTGCATGTTTTATTTTGTATATCCACTTGGAATATACCACATCTTTGTTCTTTGGTCTGGCAACTACTTCACATACATCATTCTTTATAATGGATTGGTATTCTTCTGTCATGGCGTCCATCCATTCTTTCTTCTGAACGGCTTCCTCAAAGCAAGTAGGTTCCTTTTCTACAAGATAACACATCAAGGCCATATAGCTGGAGAATGGCTTAGGCTTATTACTTTGTCTCATGGTTCCTTCTAGGGCACCATACTTTTATGCATCCTTAATGATTTGTCTCGCCCAAGCTAGCTTTCTCTTGTGAGAGATCGTCATACGGGGAGGTTCTTGAGATTCTATCAGATCATGATCTTATGGAATCTCATCATCAGGGGTAATTGTAGCTTCCTTCACGCTATAGGTTCTTCTTCATATACTTCTTCAAGCTGGAATTTCCTTGATATTTTGAGTGTTTCATCTTCATCAAAGGTTACATATTTGTTGATCTCAATATGATGGTAACCTGGTATGTAAATTATGAAGGCCTTAGAGACCTCACAGTATCCAACAAATATTCCCTTTTTTCCTGAAGGATCCAACTTAGTTCTCTTTTCTTTTGGAATGTGTACAAATACTGGACAACCAAGTATTTTGAGATGGCTTACTTATGGCATCTTTCTGGTGAACATTTCTTCGGGAGTTTTGAATCCAAGTGCACTATGGGATAATCTATTTTGGACATATATTTTTGTTTTTGTTGCTTCATCACATAAGTTCATTGGAAGATCTTGATCGTGAATCATAGTATTTATTTCTTCCATAATCGTTCTATTCTTTCTTTCCGCTACACCATTTTGTTGAGGATTATAGGGAGTGGTGAGCTCCCTCTTAACCCTAGCATCTCTGCAAAATCTTCCAAATTCATTTGAAGTGTACTCTCCTCCATTGTCTGACCTAAGTATCTTGATTTTCCTTTCAGACAGGTTTTCTACCAATGCTTTGAATTCCTTGAACTTTCCAAATACTTCATCTTTTGATTTCAAGAAATAAACCCAAGTATTACGAGAGTAATCATCAATAAAGGATACATAGTATACATACCCTCTTAGAGAGGTTGATGGCATTGGACCGCATACATCTGAGTGGATAAGATCCAATATTTCTTCTGCTTTATTGTCGCTCTTTGGAAAAGTATTCTTTATGTTCTTTCCTTGTGCACATCCCTTCCATACACCTTCATGATCAACCTTTAATTCTGGTAAACCTATAACTACCTTTCTTACATATGGTAAGGATTTGTAGTTGATTTGATCTAGTCTTCTATGCCAAAGTTCACAAGGAATTTCAGTAGAGTGAGTCAAGGCTACATCTGAGTGACCTTTTAACTTGTACAAACCACCTTCTTTTGTTCCAATAACAACTGCATATTCTATAGTTTTTCCTTTAGGTAACATAAGAACTTCACCATCTATGAATGCAACCTTGAAACCTTTCTTATCTAGAGTTGACATAGAAAGTAAGTTCTTTGTCAAGCCTGGTACATAGAGTACATCCTTCATTCTCATCAGAGTTGTCGGATCAAGTTTGTAGGTGGATTCTCCCATTCCTTTGATAGGGTATTGATAATCATATGCAAGTGAATTTTTTAGGGGGAAGTCATTTTCTGTAAGGCTAGAAAGAATGTCTTTCTAACTTGTCATGTGCTTAGAGGCACCACTATCTATGAGCCAAGTATCCTCTCCATGTGTCACAGATCCTGAGAGGGTGAAAAACAAAACATAATCTTCAATCTCTTATTTAGTCAACTTCTTGGGTGGCTCATTATCTTCAGCTGCATGGGCATGATGTCTTTTTTTACTTCTATTATTTTATTCTTCCCTTCTGGCAGGACAGTTCTTAGCAATGTGTCCCATCTTATCACAATGATAACATTGATAAGAGGAGAAATCTTTTCCCTTTCTTTGACCCTTGTGATATTTCTGGAATCTCTTTCAAGGGTGAGATTCTTTATGAAAGTGGGTCTCCTTTTGAAAATGAGACTTTTTATTTCCTCCTTTAGCATGAGAAGCTAGGGCTTGATCTTCATCTCGTAATAGGATGGCTTCTCGATTGGCCACTCTTGCTTCTTCTTGAGCACATTCTTCCCATAAACTGTCGAATTGGAGTTTCTCTTTTCTTGCACAAATAGTTTGGATGAAGGCATCCCAGGGTCTTGTGAGACCATTAAGAGTTGTCATTATGAGTTCATATTCATCTAAGTTGTCTCCAATTACCTCTAATTGTTCCTTGAATTGATAAACCCTAGAGAAACAGTCTTGAATTGTTTCTCCTTTCTGCATCTTTGTATTCTTGAGTTGGGTTCTCAAGTTCATCTTCTGGTTGATGTTTTTTCCTTCATACATTCTAGTTAGGGCATCAAACATATATTTTGGAGTATTCTTAGAAGACACTTGAGGGATCAAGTGGTATTTAATGGAATCTACAATTATTCTTTTGGCCTTAATCATATCCTTCTTGTACTTCTCTTTGGTTGCATCTTCTTCGGGTTCCGGTACATTTTATTTTATGAATTTTGTAAGGTCATTCTCTTCAAAAATGAGTCCAATTTTGTACTTTCAGGCACGGAAGTTTTCCACACCTTCTAACTTGTCAACAAGCTTGGTGATTGCAAACATATTGACCTGGAGCTAAGAAAATGACCAGAAAATGAAAATGCTCAAAAATTGAAATTGATCTTACCAAGGGATGCGTTGGGTTGAGGTGAATTTGTTGAAGCTAGTTGTTTCAGAAGATTCCAAGTTTTACCTCTTGAAACTTGACCTGCGCAATTTTGGATTGGTACTGGTTTTGGTTTTCTGGTTTTCTAGTACCAGTCAAAACTAGGGTTTGACTGCCAAAATATGTGCTAGGTCAGGGCACACTTCCCAAGATAGTTTTTGGTCAAAAATTCATCTTCGGTGAAAAGACCTAATTTTCTTGTACAATAACTGTGACGTTTTTAGATACCTAGTGAAATATGCTCTTTTCAGTCAAGATTTGATCCCATGTTAAGTTTTTACTATTGTTATTAGGTTATTTCCAAATTATATGAGCATTCAATGCATTTCCAAAACTACAGCATAAAGAGGATCATTGAAAGAAACACAATCACAAGGTACACAACATTTTATCCTAGGAAACCCTCATGGGGGAGAAAACCCAGCAAAAACTTCCTCCATAATAGATTTCCAATACAATGCCAAGACTAAGACCAAAACACCAAGAATAATCTAAGACTGATCATGCGCCTCTCTTCTCCTTCCTCCTGCAACTGCAACTGCCTTCAAGATATGCGCATTGGATGAGTGAGAGTGAGAGTGTTCAAGTGAGGCACCATCCTCACATATAAATACTATTTGAGGAGGCGTTAGGGTTATGTCTCTTCACTTAGTAGGGTTGACTTCTTCTAGAAGTGGTTAAAACCACTTTATAAACACTAGGGGACAACTTTACAAATATGGTTTGACCAATACACAAAATGGGATTTGATCTTATACAAGACCTGACAAGATCAATATGCAAAAGGAGATTTGATCTATAAGATAATAACTCAAATATAATTAGAATATTCTTCGAAGTTACAATAATTCAACATTTAAGCTATAGAAAT
Source organism: Picea abies (assembly GCA_900067695.1). Lineage (NCBI taxonomy): Eukaryota > Viridiplantae > Streptophyta > Pinopsida > Pinales > Pinaceae > Picea > Picea abies. Next base: position 3,733 of record CBVK0100352221.1, read on the forward strand.
CTGTCGTTACACACATAAACCCATGGTCAAGGAGTAATACATACAGCAAATACAAGTGGTTTTTAAGCGCACATTTGTTGGCCACCCTTGTAATCCCTATTGGCACCCCTTCGAGTAGTAGTGCATCAGACAACACCTGTATACGGATCGTACTAGGAATCGTGAATCCCTCTATAGATAAACCAATCAACCTCCTGATTGTTATAGTGTCACCGAGAACAGCACTCGGGAAGTGACTCTCTAGTACCTGGGTAGTCGGGTAGTGCAGCTAAGGGTACAGTCTAGCTTCCTTAGTTGGTGGCCTAAGATATTGGGTCGAGTACTACTGTTGGACCCTACACGTATATAAGAGAGATATAGCACAGGGAAAACCCTTGACTATAGATCCCCTGCAAACCCTAGCCCTTGGGGCTTCCACAATTGATCTATTGCATTTCAAATTGTTTCCTATCAATTTTTTTGTTGCAGAAACATTCTCTGCCGACATTTTTTATTATTGAGAATTTAGGAATTCTACCACTACAGAAGTATTCAAGCCAGAACGTAAGTACCCTTATTTGTAACCTAGCCCATTGTGTTCCTCTCCTCATTCTGATCACAGTGGTACCCTTAAATTTTAAGCCTTTTTTCCCAATGGACCCAACCCTTTCTGGGATGCCTTTATTTGAGACTTATCCCATTGGATTCCTCTCTTTGTCTTGATCACCCGAGTACCTATCATATTTAGGAGCATATTTTAATCCTAACACCTTCGTTGCTACCTCAACCTCCACCATGCCTACCACCCTCTCTCAGTCCCAAGAAACCTTGGAGGATAGAGTGTCCAACCTGGAACAACACCTTACTGCCATACCCTACAACATCACAGTTTCCCTCCAAAATTAATTCAAAATATCCCTTGAAAATAAATACAACAAATTGGTGAAACTCCTCAGGGATTATCTGATGAATTTTACCTTGAATGTTTTATCATCAACTTAAATCAATCCATCGGGGCTCATGTGAGCATGCATCATCCTACTACTTGGTTGCAGGCATGTCAATTAGCAAGGGATGTCGAGACCATCCTTTAGGCGCCATCCCTGAAGGCTCCATTTACCAACTGTTCTCACCCCGGGGATGCCCCTGCACCGACCCAAACCTTGAAGGTCCAAAAGGTCTCTCCCACCAAAATGGAAAAACGTCGCAAGCAAGGACTTTGCTACTATTGTGATGAAATGTAGGCACTAGGGCATAAATGTAGAGAACAAAATTTCTTCCATATTGATGCATCAGATTCATCTCCCTATTGTGATATCCCATCAGATGAGGCTCGAAACCCAGAGGAGGCTCAGTCAATTGATCATGTCGAAGATCCAGTTGTCACCCTGATGGAATCAGTGAAACCGGTCATATCACTTCATGCACTCTCGGGTACTCCAACCCCACCGACATTGAAGATAAAGGGCTACATCAAACATTGATCGATTGTGGTGTTGATTGATAGTGGTAGCACACATAATTTTATTCATCACGGGCTTGCTAATGAGCTCCATTGCTTTGTCTTCCCTATTTCTAATTTTCAAATCCTCATCGCTAATGGTGGTACTATGAAGTGTGGAGGACGTTGTGAGAATGCCAAAGTCAAAATGGGTGATTATCATCTGAAAACCCACATGTTCTCTATTTCCATGGGTGGTTGTGATATTTTCTTAGGTGTAGAAGGGCTTCGCACTCTAGGGTCGATCACAATGGATTATCAGGAATTATATATGAGCTTCACCCAAGAGGCTCACTCCTATACTCTATGTGGTCTCCAAGCAGGCTCTCCTGAAATCATCAGCTCTCACAGGATGGAAAAATTGTTGAAGAAAGGACAACATGGTGTGATTGCTCAATTTAATGCCATCCAGGTCACTGAACATGCCTCTTAGGTAATTCCTCCTAGCCTACAACTCATCTTGGACAAATACCCAAAGGTATTTGATATTCCCATAGCCTTACCTCCCTTTAGGGGTGAGCATGATCATAGCATCCCTCTCCTTCCAAGCAGTTAACCCCCCAATGTACATCCCTACAGATATCCCTTTGTTCAAAAGAATGAAATAGAAAATATGGTACATGAATTATTGGAGGTGGGGGTAATTCGCCCTAGTACTAGCCCATATTATTCCCCAGTAGTAATGGTCTTAAATAAAAAAGGGCACTTGGCGCATGTGCCCTAATTTTTGTGCTTTGAATAAACTGACCATCAAAGATAAGTTTCACATTTATGTCATTGATGATCTGTTGGATGAACTTCAAGGTGCCTATGTATTCACCAAATTAGACCTTTTCTTCGGCTATCACTAGATCTGGATGAAGGAGGCATATATTTTTAAGACTACTTTCAAAACTCATTAAGGACATTATGAATTCTTGGTCATGCCTTTTGGCCTTTGCAATGCCCCATCCACCTTCCAAAGTCTCATGAATAAACTATTGAAACCTTACCTTCGAAATTTTGTCTTGGTTTTCTTTGATCACATCCCCATCTATGGATGCACTTGGGATAGCCACCTTATTCATGTGGACAAAGTCCTTCACTTGCTCCAGGAAAACCAATTGTTTGTCAAAAATACCAAATGTTCATTTGGAGCCAACGAAGTGGAATAATTGGGACACATTTTCAGTAGAGAAGGGGTAAAAGTGGACACCAAAAATATACGAGCTATGCAGGAGTGGTCGTGACCCATGACCTTAAAGTTCCTAAGGGGTTTTCTTGGTCTCACAGGATATTACAGGAAATATGTACACCATTATGGAAAAATTGCTAAGCCATTGACAGACCTCCTTAAGAAGAATGCATTTCATTGGACACATGTTGTTGAGCAAGCCTTCACAGAGTTAAAGAAGGCCATGTGCACTAATCATGTCCTCGTCGCTCATGACTTTAACAAAATATCTGTGGTGGAATCAGATGCTTTTGGCACTAGTATAGGCATCGTGCTCACACAAGATGGTTGACCTTTGGCCTTTACTAGCCAAGCGTTGAGTGGTCGTGGTCTAGGAAGATCTATGTATGAAAAGGAACTGATGTCCATTCTCCATGTGGTGCACACATGGTGGCCATATCTCTTGGGACATCATTTTCAGATCAAAATGGATCACCACAGTCTGAAATATTTTTTGGAGCAACGGGTATCCTCCCCAGAACAAAATAAGTAGTTGACCAAAATGTTGGGTTACGATTATGAAATCATATACAAAAAGGAAAAATATAATATAGATCATATGCATTTTCAAGACAACATGAGGAGGATGGATCCATCTTTGCCTTCTCCCTACCGATCCTTGATTGGATTGAAGAAGTACGCCAAGAGTGGCTAACACACCCAACTACCTCCAAATTAATTTAGCACCTTCAGGAGGACCCTAATCCTCCCACTGGCTACACTTGGCAAGAAAATATTCTCAGATATAAGGATCACCTGGTTCTATCAACGTCTTCAACACTTAATCCAAGGTTGTTAAATGACTTTCACTCATCGACTATTGTTGGTCACTCAGACTTCCAAAACACATATGCTCATTCCCATCGTTCTTTTTTCTGGGCAAACATGAAGAAGGATATATTTCACTTTGTCATAGAATGTGAGGTGTGCGAACATAATAAAGGTGAAACTACCAAGTCTTCAAGCACCATACAACCCCTACCCATTCCATCTTCTATCTGGACAAAAATCTCCATGGATTTTATAGTGGGCCTTCCTAAAGTTGGGAACAATTCAGTCATCGTGGTGGTGGTTGATCGCATATCCAAGTATGCTCATTTTTTTTCATTACCCCACCCTTTCACACCAGCCCTAGTAGAAAAAAAATTCCTTGATCAGATTATCAAGTTACATGGCATGCCAACCTCTATTGTATATGATCATGACCCAACTTTCACTAGCACATTTTGGCAAGAGTTGTTTAAATTGCATGGCACCCAACTAAGCATAAGCAAATCCTATCACCCCTAATCTAACGACCAAATGGAAGTGGTCAATAAATTTTTGGAAACCTACTTGTTGTGTTTTGCTTCAGACAAACAACACTAGTGGGTGCAATGTCTCCCCTTGGAAGAATGGTGGTACAACACTTCCTATCATACGGCCACTAAAATGACCCCATATGAAGCATTGTATGGCCAACGACCACCGACAGTCACTACCTATCTTCCTGGCACATCAAAGGTCCAATATATTGATACAATGTTGCAAGGTTGTATCGCCACACTCACGGTGCTGAAGAATAATATCCACATGGCCCAAAATCACATGAAGCAATAGGTAGACCAGCATCATTCAAAAAAGGGTTTTCAAGAAGGTGATCAGGTGTTTCTTTGCATCCAACCTTACAAGAAAACATCTCTCAAATCTTAGGGACATCACAAGTTAGCACCCAGGTTTTATGGGCCCTACCATATCATCAAGCCTATTGGTTCAGTGTCTTACAAATTGGCCCTTCCTGCTACTTCCAAAATCTATCCAGTGTTCCATGTTTCATGTCTGAAGTAAGTGGTGGGACAAAATTGTCGGGTCCAAACCATCCTGTCAGAAGTAGATGAAGAAGGATCCCTATGGATCCAACCAGAAGAAGTCCTTAATAACCATGAACATTATTTGTGTGGCAGAACTATCAAGGAATTTTTGATCAAGTGGAAGGATACGTCACCATAGGATGCAACTTGGGAACCAAAGGCCATACTTCAATAGTTTTCGCACCTGCAGCCTTGAGGACAAGGTTGCTTTTGAAGGGGGAGGGCATGTTAGGATCCAATCCTAACCCCTCTCCATTGGTCATTAGTGAGTAGGATAGGTTCTATATGTAATAAAGGTTGACATTAGTTAATAAGGCCTAATAAATAAAGTTGAATAAGTCAATGTAAGAAGACCTAATAGAAGCTTTCGCTTCTAGAAAGATCTTCCTTTAGAAGTTTCCTTGGAAAGTAGAATTAGTATAAATAAGAGTAGGATGCATGGGATATTTTTGTCTTGGAGATTATTGTAATAGATCTCTTCTCTGTTGGAGGTTTCCCCCTCGAAGAGGCAAGTGAACATTGCTATCATTAATAAAGGTTATCTTTCTGGTGTTATTCTGGTATTATTTTGATATCGTTCTGGATATATCATTGTTGTTATGCCATTGCTTGGTAAATATTTTTGTTCTGCATATTATATTATATCTAGAATATTGCACTCTTTCCCAGTTTTTCATCCTTCATACTATCAAGAGGAGTTAGTAGAGTCAGTGGATCTATCTAGATATGTTGTAGTGACCAGGAAGAGGCCAGTATGGCTTCTGTGACACTTTGAGAGATACAAAGAGGCATGCAGCTCCCAGTGGTACTTTCAAGGAGAGAAAAAGACCTTATAGTTTCTTGAGTTATACGGCATTGATCAATCACATCATTGATTTTGAACCTTCAAGTTATGAGGAGGCAGTAAGCCAATAGTTTTGGAAGGATTACATGAAGAATGAAGAAATATGTGTGGGAGATTGTGTCGAGACTTGAGGGGAAGTCAGTGGTGACTTCCATGGTGGATATACAAGATCAAGATGCAGCATCGAGCATACATTCTCCCAGATTGGTCATGTTGATTTGACCAAGGGAAAATGATCCATTCACTCACGGGGATTTGATAGTGATGAATGGCCTAGGTGTATTCTTTCTCCTCAATCATGTTGATTTGACTAGGAGTGATAAAGACTAGAGATGCTAGATTATATCACGTGCAGACCTAGAGTGAGCTTGATCTCAGAGAGAGTCAATTGGCTCAAAGGGTGAGCCGCAAAGGGAGTTTTCCTTCAGGTTTAAGTGGGAGAGAGACATCTCCCAGGACTGACTGGAAGGTGTCATGAGTCTAGGGAGAAGTTTGTATACTTCATAGACAAGCTTAACGTGATGTAGAATGTCTCCCTCGCTAAGAGGGAGTGTTGATGTTTCAGCATCGGGAAGACATTCTCCCAGATTGGTCATGTTGATTTGACCAAGAGAGAATGATATATTCACCCATGGGGCCATGTTGATTTGGCTAGTGGTGAATGGCCTAGGATGTTAGCAGAATCGAGCATAGATTCTCCCAGATTGGTCATGATGATTTGACCAAGGGAGGATGATACATTCACTCACTTGGCCATGTTGATTTGTCTAGTGGTGAAAGGCCCAGGCGTAGACTCTCTCATATTTGTCATATTGATTTGACTAGGAGTGATAAAGACTTGAGATGCTCTCGCATTGCCTGCTCCAGGATGGAGTGTTCTATATTAATTAGACATGCATGTGAGGAAATGATCACACACACACACACACACACACACATATATATATACACACACATTATATTATAAATAATATATTTATAATATAATGTATAAATATAAATAATCAATAATTAATAATTAATTAATTATTGAAAAGACAATAATGGAAAAGACATGTCCATTAATGAAAGGGAACTCTGCCCAAATATATATACCGGAGCCCTCAATTGTAATATATCATCTCATACAATATCTACTTGCATTTGAGGTTTTCAGTGTGTAATTATTCCATAATAATAGTAGAAAGTAAATCATAAGACAATAATTATCAGATCTGAAAATCAGAAAAATTCAAGAGATGGTGCGCTCGAAAATACAACGAAAGGTACGAACACAAATTTATGGTGATGGTACAATGGATTTAAATGTTTGTACTAGCTGAATTTTATTTTTCAATCATACAATTTTATTTCCTTATGAGTTTCTTACCACTGGACACAGTCCTTTGACATACGGATATGGTATAGATATAATTTAATGGTAATATGATTTTTTAATTTATGCACAGTAAATTGAATTCAATCGTATTTTTATGTAATTGTTGGTTGTACGGCTCTATAATTAGCTTATGTACGGCTCTACAATTAATTTAATTGTACAACATCTAATTATGTTGTGTAGGCACATTACGGACAAATGAAGCGGTTGTTGTCGTTGTATGGATAAATTCTCCTATTTTTGTTCTTTCTTTAATTTAACTCTTTATATTTGGTTTCTTCAATCTTGCAGCGGAACGATCATCACTGAATTTTAAAATTTTAAAAATTTGCAGAGGAATCATCTTTTTTCTTTCAACGAAATCTGAATGTCGAATGGCCAAAGGTTGATTGTGGTCATTTGACCAGACGATCGGAGAAACTCTAATAAGATAGGGTTTGGCTAAAATATGGATTAAACAAAGTATGAATAAGTGTGGCCAATGGCCAGGATCACACTGGCTCGAATACCAAATGTGACAATCAAATTTGGCTTACTGATTAAATACCCAAAATGCTTGGAATATAAAGAAATCCATTTAAGATCATATATATATATAATGTACAAATAAAATATGAGATGATAGATTACAACTGAGGGCCCCATTATATATACCTAGGTGGAGTGTCCGTTCATTAATAGCCATGTATTTTCGATAAGACACATATTTTCATTATAATGTCTTTTTATTAATTATTATTATTATTATTATTATTATTATTTATTTTATTTTATTTTATAAATATTTATTATTATTTATATTCATAACAAATTGATATTATATTTCTGGTTGAAACTTGGGAGCATGAGGAATCGAAGCTCCCTAACATAGAAGGATATATATTGTGGTCGGCATGGAATAAGAAATCCTCTCGTAGAGGGGTTGGAGGCATGTATTGTTAAATAAGAACAAAGATCTCTCCTCGCATTCGTCTTCATAAAAAATACCCTCTCAATCAGTTCAGTTGTGTGGATATTTTAGATATTAATTCTAAGAAGATGTATATAGCAATTTGTTATTTTGCACCTATTAATTCTACCTTCTATAGTAACAAAAAACAATCTAGATAAAAATTGTCCCTATAAAATCTTAGAACAAGATATTTACAATCTAAGAAATGAAGATAGTATAATTTTGCTAGGAGACTTTAATGTTATAATTGTAACTAATCAAGCTATTATCTTAAGCAAAGATTCCAACCCTAATCCTCTATGGCTAGACAAGGACCTTGTTTTAGCTAATAGATACAAGAGAAATTTGGAAGACTTGACCGATAATTTGTATGGTACCAAGCTAATCAAACTTTACAATTATCAAGATCTAATCATTTGCAATGGTCTAATGAAGTGACCAAAATCTAACCAAATGACTTGTATCCATGAGTTGGGTAGAAATGTTGTGGATTATGTGATTTCAGATATCCATGTTTACAACTAAATAGTAAATATTGACTTTTCAAATGACCATGAGCCCAACTCTGATCATAGACCTTTAACCCTAACTCTAAAATTTATCCTGCACAACAACCCCCTTGAAGATAACTCTAATAACCAAATGCACTTGTTTTTTGACAAAAATAAAGTTGATCTCTTCTTAAAGGACTTAAACACTAAATTAAATATGATTTCATATAAGAATGACATTTAATACATGTATCATAATTTTACAATAACCCTCTCTAGCTCCATAAAAAAATTCTCTATCGAAGTGTTATGTAAAAAGAAGAATAGAATTTCCAACCCTTGGTATGATAATGAGTGTAAACTTGCTAGAAAATGCATTAGGGATGCCTCTAATGAGTCTTGAAATCTGATAAGATTAATACATACAAAACCCTAATTAAAATCGAGAAAAGGCACTACATAAATGAAAAGCAAGAGAATTTTTTGCACCTATCTAAGCTAGATCCAAAGAAATTTTGGAGGCAAATTTTAACTTATAAAACTAAAAAAATTATATTATTCCCCTGACATACTGGAATTCCTACCTTAAAAATATTTATGGATCTTGTAATGTACTGGGAAACATTCCAAAAGTTTCTATAGAAGATGGATTTTTTTCTATAGAAGACACAAATTTAGGGGTTAAGCGACTTGCAAATGGGAAAGCTAAGGACATTGAAGGCTACCAAGTTCAAATATTAAAAATTGGAGAGCATATTATGATTCCTCGAATACACAAGCTCTTCAATTTAACAGTCAAATAGGGCTTCCCTAAACCCTGGAGTCAAACCCTCATTGTACATATTTTTAAAAGTGGGGATAAAATCAATCCCTCTAATTATAAGACCATTATGATTATCCCCATTTTAGCCAATCTATATGGAAGTATTTTGGAGAAAAAGATAAGCATATGGCTAGAAAGCCATGGAAAAATAGATAAAGGCCAAGCCAGTTTTAGAGGTTATCATCCAACCATGGACCACCTTATCACGCTTAGGATCATTAGAGAGAAGTGTTGCAATAATAAAACCAATCTTCTTTGTTGTTTCATTGACTTTAGGAAATATTTTGGCATTGTTCCTATGACCAACCTTTGGAATTGGTTAGAAGAGCTCAAAGTTCCCTATGGGTGAAAGTTGTTGCAGTAAGGTTGTATGAGAGTTTTATTGCCAAGTTTAGGAGAACTAAGGGTTGGTCAATCAATATAGGATTCAATCAAGTTTTTCCCCTATCCCCTACTCTTTTTGTCATTTATATTGACCGTTTGGAAGCTTTTCTAGAAGCTACAGGTTGTGTTGGACCTACTCTTGCTAGTATAGTCGTCATCCTTATTCTCTATACTGATGATACTTTTATTATGGAAAGAAACCCCTATGACCTCAGTAATCAACTTCACATCCTCAAGGACATTTGATATAGTACAAGAATGATTGTGAACACTAACAAAACAAAGGTTATGATAATTAAATCCAACAAGATCACCTATGATACTTTTGTATATGACAACAATACCTTGGAGGAAATGTCTTCGTACAAGTATCTTGGAATTGATATTCATCACAAGATCAATTGGGACTATAGCATTGAGAAAATAGATGATTTTAGGGGCTAAATTTCGTCAATGGGATAATTTTCCATGGTTTTTCCCAAAAAAAGATTCGTCAATTTCCATTTTTTCTAAAAACGATTCGCCCAAATTTCATAGAATAAAATTATTTTACCTTAAAAATCGCTAAAATTTTATAGAAACTATATAAAATCCTTAGAAATTTGAATATTTTTACAAAACTATTGCCAAAAAAATTTCATTTTGCATATTAAAGACGAGTAAGATTAACCCAGGTGTTGGCCCTCGACCAAGTTTTGAGGAAACCTTGGTCAGGTTTGACCACTTTTTAGACTTTGACACAATGATCGAGGAAGGAGCGCCCAGACAGAGCTAATATCGTGGATCTCACTTGTTTTGCGGGCTTTGTGGACCCAGCAAGGGATTCCTTAGGGTTTTTGTAATGGGTTATGGGATGTCGGCCCATGGGTTCACCCATGATTAGGACTTTTTGTAAGGAATTGTAAAAGTATAAATAAGTGTAAGAATGTATGGTAGAAGCAAGTGAAGTCTAAGTGGCTAAGTGCAAGTAGCAGTTGGGTTTCTTTGTGCAAAAGAATGTGTATCTAAGGCTTTGTGCTTGATAGAAAAGTTAGCTCTGTGCCTTGACCTAATTTTGGGAAGGAGGATCTGGTGCTCAGTGCGTAGATCTCTTGTCCTTTGTGAAGCCCAGATCTGTGGCTTAGTGCACAGGAGCGAATGAATGTAAGAGAATGAAGAATAATAGAAGAGACGAAGTAGTTGGTGGACGTAGCCCCACACCGGGGTGAACCACGTATATCTTATTTCTTTGGTGTGCTTTGTACTATGTTGTGCTTGTCATTTATCTACTTAGTGCCTTTCTTATTATGTATGATAGATAGATATGTTGTTGCTTAATGCTTAGTGATTTACTTGTGTTAAGGATGAATGAATACTAGATATAACTCATTGCTATGTGCTAAGTGGTTGAAGTACTTAATATTTATTGTTACTGCGCCGATCTATTATTAGGGTAGGTTTTGCGATGTTATTAAAGCTAATGAACTAATTCATATCATCTTCTAAGTGTTATTAGAGTACTCTGCAAAGTTTTATTATCACAGATCTGTGTCCCATCTTGGTTACAGACACCTATGTCCTATAACCCCCCTGCTTCTACCTCAGGTGAGACTTCGTCTACTTCGCAAGTGTTGCCGAAAGGGCCGGTAGTTAGGGTTTTGTTGGTGCATTGTTGAAGCATTGAACCCTGGGTATGCCCCTGTGCCAACAAATGATTCTATTGTCGGGACCTGAAACTGTGATTGTTGGGAACTGGAGTAAAAAAAAAGAGAATCTTTTTGCGTAGATGTGTTGTTGTAGTACGCAGTACTCTACTTGACTTGGGAAGCTTTGTGCTAAGAAATAAATTTGATCTAAAGAAAAGAGGTAATATCTGAAAAGAGGTAATCTTTGTACTTTGATAAGAGCAAGATAAGTGAAATTTTTTGTTTCAGAAGCATGAATTTAAGTATGTTTAATAGATTGTGTCCATGTCTAAAGGCTAGAGTGCAGTTGGAAGAAAGATTTGATCTGAATAAATTTAATAGAAATGAAGAAAGATATGTTGTTCCTATGCATAGAAAGAATTTTTGGACTAATAAGTGGATGCAGGAACCTAGAAAGAATTTTTGTAGATTGCAGGTCCAGCACTATGATCTTAATGTGCAGTACAGAAGAGATTGGGGAACGTTTAAAAGAAAAAGAGGATTATCTTTGTGGTATAAATGCAGAAGACCAGGACATCTAGCTAAGGAATGCACTGGCACAGGTCTTATTTGTCTCTGTTGTAAGATCGTTGGTCATGAGGTTGAGGATTGTCCAAAGATGATTGCTAAAGTTGAAAGGGTGAACTTGAGACAAGAAAACTATGAAGTAAGTCAAGAGACTAAGAGAATTTTAGGAAGCCATAAAGGGAACAGATTAGAGGAAGTTTAGACCACATTAGTGCACTTGAAAGAAATGATGGATGTTCATAAAGATGTCAATTTACCAGAGATCCTGAAAGTAAAACAGTGCATAAATGAAAGAATAGAAGACTTCGACATAGACTGTGTCTTGGATGAGGAAACACAAGTGAATATTATGATAGAAGAAACTTGGGAAATTTTGGGAAAGCCTACTATGGTACCTTCATTGGGAAGGATAGGCTTGTTTAAAGGAAAGTTGATAACCCTAGGTGGAAGAGTTACTAATGTACCTATTATTATTCATGGAACATCGACTGAAGAAGAATTTGAAGTTCTTAAGTTTGTTGGGGACAGCGCCCCTTTCCCACTTTTATTAGGTAAGCCTTGGATTGAGAAAGATCAAATCAGAAGGAAAGTAGAGGAAGAAGCTACAGAAAAGAAAAAGCAAGAACTAAGGGATTTCATAGCCAGAAAAATAGATCGACTAATAGAAGAAAGAGAGGATAAGTTGAAGCAACAGAACAAAGTAACAATGCAAGAGGGAAGAGAATTAACTATCAAGGTTGAAAGAATGCAAGAAGGTTTGAAGGACCTATCCATGCAAGAAAGATATATTACATCAATCATCAATTAATCAATCCTTTGACATCAATCAATCACTTGACATCAATAAATGACATCAATCAATCAAACCATTGGCATCAATGACAACATGATCCAATAGTATTAAGGGACTGGCATAGTCCACAATGCTAAACGTGATGAAGATTCCCCATTTTGGCCGCCACAAGAAGGTTAACGTTTGCGTTAAACTCCTCTTCTCGTGCTATCATGGTTGATACATGTGGCTCGACTGACGGATTATTGTGGATACGGCATTGATCCACTAGATTACAGGATTAAGCACGCAGGGACCTGACCCTCAGTAGTTTTATCTAGGGAAGGCCTCGGACCACTCCCTAGCAGAGCGCATCAAGAAGGCTTATAGCGAAGTTGAAAAAGGAAAGTGAGGCTACAAGGTATCCTCTATCTAGGATGGCGCAGTGCGCCTCGATTGCCAACTCATAGATGGCAAGCTCGTAAGAGAGAACCACCCCATACAGGTCACCGGGTTCGTGGTGGACCTCGCAGGAAAATGTGTGGAGGGCATGTAGATGAATTGGGTGAGTTACCTCGTCAATGAACTCGAGAAGGATTGTCGTGAAGCTCAGGATTTAGGATACAAATTCCACTTCGCTTGGAAAATGCCTGAAGGGGCCACCTTTCCAAAGATAGAACCATCGAAGTCATTGGCCACTAGGTTTTCTACCTTGTGGTACACCAACGACATGTCGAAGCAATGGCATTCGCATGTTGTGTTCCATGTGTATTATCAGCAACTAAAGGTTACCATCAAATCATTTATGTGTATGACAGCGCGCACCCTGCACCAGTATACACCAATAGAAAAATTTTGCATAGATCCACACTTCATCTATGTTTTTGTGCGTAGAGATGAGAGCAAGGAAGAGTTACAATCATATTACAAGCTGACGGATGAAGACATGGAGCAGATCACCAAGAAATGGTCGAAGGAGTTCGTTGTACCTATTGTTGATGCATAACTCTCTGACACTAACACCATAGGAATCCCCTTGGTCACCCGGGTCGAGCATGTCGGACAGTCCAGCAGGACAAAGAAGAAGAAGAAGCAGGAAGACGTCCAGAATATAGAGACCAATGAGGAGGACAACACCTTTGAAGAAAATGGATATGGCTCACCCACAGAAGGAGGAGGATAAGACCAAGCAAATGGAAAAGGAGGAGGGGATGAAGTAGAAAAGCAAGGAAAAGGCGAAGCTACACTACCTTAAGATCCCCCAACTAAAACAGTAACAATGCAGAAGAGGAAGGTTTCTCCAAAGAAGCCTTCAGCAAGAAACAAGACACGCACTAGTAAGCCCCAGTTGGAGGCAATGCTCATAGAGGACAATATCAGTCTAGTTCGTAGAGCTATGGAATACATTTCCGATGATATCTGGCAAAGATATGTAGAAAAGAAAGAGGAGTTGTATGGAAGGATTGAGAAAGAACTGAAAGAAGTATAGAAAGTTGTTTGTGCAGTACCCACTACGCCCCCTTCGTCATAGACTATAGAATTGGAGGATGAACCATCCTAATTAAGAAGACTTGCAGATGCGACAGAAGCACGACTTTAGAGAATCCATGAAGAGAAGGAGAAGGCTACAGAATCCTTGAAACAAGAGAAGGATGAAGCCTTAGAATAGTTACGCATAGCACGATACTATGTAACCTCCTATGAAAATGAGAAAGAAGAGTTTCAGGCCATGTTCCAGGAGGAAAAAGTCCAGATACAGAGAGAAAAAGAGCAGTTGCTCGTAGAATAGGCCATTGTTAAGGAAGTTGTGAGCAAAGCATGTCACTCTGTGCCAGGGTTGGCACAGGAGGAACAGGAGTTGGTTGAGGCTCAAGTAACGAAGCTCGTTGAGACCATCTAGCAACTTCAAGCGAGGATAACACAATTTGAGGTCCAAGAAGTACCGAGAACTCCACAGGAAGTGCACGACCAGAGGGAGGAAGCCTCTAAGAATGCATTTGTAAGAATCATAGCCCTCACATCATAATGCAAATAGCTGAGTGATAGAAGCATGCAGACTTGTGAACGCCTCATAGAATATCCAGAGCTAAGGAAACTGGAAGTGTAACTACAACAGGCGCAGCAGCAGGCACTATCAATACAGGCGCAGATGAAGCTACTCATTGTGGTAGAAAGAATGAAGAGATCTTAGGAACATCGCACAGTGCAACAACAGATCACTGCCCTCCAGGGCAGGGTAATGGAAGTTGTGTAGAAGTTACAACCTATGTAGGATGAAGCCTGCAAGGTTTTCAAATAAATTAAGAGACAAGGCTCACAATTGGACCAAGTGGTTGCATCAGTGGAACAGTGCCTGGAAGGGCCTGCTACTGAGAAGACGATCCAGAAGCTTGCTGAGCAGGAGGCTCAGGAAAAGAAGCAAGTCGAGGCAACTCGAGCTAATATCAAGGCCTTCGAAGTAGCATTGACCAGGCCTGAGTGACTTGGGACAAGTGACAAGTGAGTGTTGGGGGCTTGTTGGCCCTCAACCAAGTTTTGAGGAAACCTTGGTCAGGTTTGACCACTTTTTGGACTTCGACACAGTGATCGAGGAAGGAGTGCCCAGACATAGTTGAGATCGTGGATCTCACTTATTTTGCGGGCTTTGTGGACCCAGCAAGGGGTTCCCTGGGGTTTTTTGTAATGGGTTATGTGATGTCAGCCCATGGGTTTACCCATGATTAGGCCTTTTTGTAAGGAATTTTAAAAATAAATAAGTGTAAGAATGTATGGTAGAAGTAAGTGAAGTAAGAGAAAATTCTAAGTGGCTAAGTGCAAGTAGTAGTTGGGTTGTTTTGTGCAACAAAATGTGTATGTAAGGCTCTGTGATCGATAGAGAATTTATCTCTATGTCTTGACCTAATTTTGGGAAGGAGGATCTGGTGCTCACTGCGCAGATCTCATGTCCTCTACGAAGCCCGGCTCTATGGCTTAGTGCATAGGAGTGAATAAATATAAGAGATTGAAGAATAATAGAAGAGACGCAGTTGGTGGACGTAGCCCCACACTGGGGTGAACCACGTATATCTTGTGTCTTTGGTGTACTTTGTGGTATGTTGTGCTTGTCATTTATCTACTTAGTGCCTTTGTTATTATGTATGATAGATAGATCTATTGTTTCTTAGTTCTTTACTTATGTTAAGGATGAATGAATGCTAGATATAACTCATTTCTATGTGTTAAGTGGTTGAAGTACTTAATCTTTATTGTTACTACGTTGAACTATTATTAGGGAAGGTTTTGCGAAGTTATTAAAGCTAATGAACTAATGCATATCATATTCTAAGTGTTACTAGAGTACTCTGTGAAGTGTTATTATCACATATCTGTGTCCCAACTTGGTTACAGACTCTTGTTTCCTGTAACCCCCCTACTTCTACCTCAGGTGAGACTTCACCTGCTTCGCAGGTGCTGCCGAAAAAGCCGGTAGTTAGGGTTTTGTTGGTGCGTTGTTGAAGCGTTGAACCTTGGGTCTACCCCTGTGCCAACACCAGGTATCTACATTTTAATATAAATTTTCATCCTTAAAATTATCCTTGATTGAGGAAAGAATAAATGGAGGGTGGAAAGCTTATTATGGGATTGAAAATAATAGTAAATTAGTAGACCTTTGGCTATGGGATAAGAAAAATATCTTCTTTGAGACTCTTGTCACTCATGATATCTTATATAGATGTGAATTTTGGGGATGTAGTATCTCGTGAGATTCCTAGAGAAAGATAGAATAGATCCAAAAGAATTTTATAACTTATAATCTCAAAATTAAAGGTAATACACCCTATCGTATCCTCCTCATAGAAGTGAGCCTTTCCCCCATTGAGAGCACAACTATGATTAGGTACTTAATGTACAAGAACAAGATAAACAACATGAATGACAAGAGGCTCCTCAAAATTGCTTAAGACTCTAGCCAAAATCACCAACAGCTCAAACGGGGATGGCATAATGATGCCAAGCCTTGGCTAAATCATTGGGGAATAAAAGAAGAAGTTATTCTATAGAATATCGATAATAATAAAAATATTGTTCAAGATAAATTTAATGAGAATATATGATACGATAAAGAATTAGAGGAAAAAATAAAATTAAGATATTATAAGGAGGTGGTTAACCCTAATATTGAAGATCAAAAGTGTCTCTTTGTTTTGACTAGAATTAAAAAGAGAATCAATATTGCCAAAATTAGAACTAATTCTCATGAGCTACATAGTGAGATTGGGCATTGGACAATCCCCAAAACACCATGGCATGAAAGAATATGTCACCTTTGTGACACCAAGAGGGTTGAAGATGAAAATCACTTTCTCCTGGAGTGCCTTGAATATACCCAAATTAGATCTCAATTTCAAAATATATGTCATAAAACCAAACTTCCTAACCTTCTAAGTCATCAAAACTATAGTGATCTTGGAATGCTTCTCCTAATGTTTTTTGAGCATCGAAATAATGTTATAAAGAAATCTAAGTAATATCTTACCTTTCTTAAGGTCTGATAGACCAATTTTGATCTCAGAAGATGTTAACCATCATCATCATCATCAATTAAAGCAAGGTGTAAGTCTAAGTGTACTTATTATTGGAAGAACATAATCAAATGGAATATGCTTATGTTTCATTATTTACTTTTTAATAGTTATGTATAATTTAGTTATATAGAAAATATATATGTTTAATGGTTATTGTTAGATTTTTTTTTTATTATTTTTTTTATTTTTTTGAAGATAATAAAATCTATCATAATTTAGTTGTCAATTTATAATGAGAATAATTAGTGGTTGTATTTATAATGAGGATAATTATTAGTGGTTGTTATCAACGAATGTGGGTAACTCGTCATTATTAATTAAAAATACCATGCCCCTAAAATGACTTGTTATAAATGGGTAGACTTTCACTTGTGCTAGATTCTTCTAGGTCTTGGGTCATTGACATGTTTCCTTACATCCAAGGAAGAAAAGATATTAGCTAATTAAAATCATTTCTAATTCTTACTCTAAAACCTAATGACTTTTTTACCCAAATAACATCCACACTAAATCTAATATCCCATATTGTCATCATTAACACTACAACAAAGAGGTAATGCAATACTTATATTTTAATTGTTAATTTTTGTATAATAATTATTTAGATATATTACAAGGTATCTTTATAATAAGATATCTCTATATTGAGATTACATTTCACATAAAT
>CBVK0100352222.1:0-21341 GCA_900067695.1 Picea abies
GTTTTAGAGGATATGGGTTGTAATTATTATAATATATATTAATTATATAACATGTAATAGTTTATTAAATGTGTTATATACATATATATAATATATTATATATATGTATATAATATATATATATTATATGTATTATATAAATTACCAAATGAAAAAACGTAAGCCAAACAAAAACCTTTGCTTCACCGCATTCAAGCTCTCGACAACAGTAAACAAAAAATTCTGACCCCGACCCTGATTGCAAGAGACAATAGAGGACCAACAAAGAGCGACAATCCTACCGAAAAAAGTGATAGAGGAGGCCCTAGCTTGAGCGACAGAGGAGACCCCAACTAGACTAGCAAGGCCACCAAAATCGATAATTTTTTCTAACCCTTTAAAAGCCCAAATATTTAGACAAGTTGAATATGAGGAAAACCTTTTTTTGGGTCTGTAGGTTGAAGAGTCTAGCATGCTCAAGGAAATTAAATTTTTAATTGGTGAAAATATGAGTTCTTGGAAAGTCTAAAATTGCATTGACAACCCCATGAATTCAACCTATACAGACAATATGGTTGGGCAACTTTGTTTGCAGAGAACAAATCACGACATTCTAAGAGAACAACTAGGGGTGTTTTGACACATCTAGGGGATGCAAGTGACTAATTCATGGGAGTGGCTTCCTTCCTCATGTAAATTGTAAAAATAATTTACGTAGGATATGAATGATTGTACATAGCTAGCCATGGGTTTCCCAAGGCTCTTTTACCCATGGATTAATTACAAATATTGGTAGTATAAAACCTATGAATATTTTTTATCCTACAAATATGAAATAAGAATATGAACATGTTAGAGAGGTAACTATAGGAAATCTAACCCTCTCACTCTGAAATGCCTCTCTGTTCAGACTGGTAATTTTCTAGCCATTGGGGGGTGTCCCTAATATGCTTGTACTATTATTTATTCATGTAAATATGCATATAAACATGGGATAATTTAACATGGTAAGCTTCCCTCAAGCACCCAAAAATCCCTTGATTCATGGGAGTGGCTTCCTTCCTCATGTAAATTGTAAAAATAATTTACAAAGGATATGAATGATTGTACATAGCTAGCCACGGGTTTCCCAAGGCTCTTTTACCTATGGATTAATTACAAATATCGGTAGTATAAAACCTACAAATATTTTTTATCCTACAAATATGCAATAAGAATATGAACAGGTTAGCGAGGTAACTATAGGAAATCTAACCCTCTCACTGCAAAATGCCTCTCTGTTCAGGCTGGTGATTTTATAGCCATTGGGGGGTGTCCCTAAAATGCTTGTACTTTTATTTCTGCATGTAAATATGCATATAAACTTGGGATAATTTAACATGGTAAGCTTCCCTCAAACACACAAAAATCCCTTGAGAGCAGGGTAAAAATTATAAATAAAATTGCATAAAGCAGGATTAGTTTCTTTAATTTGAATTTCAACAACAAAAGGGAAATGACTAAGAGAGAATATACACTTTGAGTGAAAGAGAAATTCTAAATAAATGCATGAGAAAGAGAATATGTTACTTGAGTGAAAGATATTCAAAACTATTGCATAAAATTAACAACACAAACCATCTCACATGATTTCTCTCAGGAAGTAACTATGAAATCCAAAGAGCTAGAAAAATGCATAGTCAAATCCATATGATATATTAATGAAGACATAATACACCAAGGGCTCACCTATCAATCTATGTAAAAAAATATTGGAAGTGTTGTCAAGTCTAGAATGATGGAAGATGGTGGTGAATAGATCCTAAAACTTGTTTCAACAATTGTTATAGCATGTGTTACAACAATTGTTTCAGCATGTGTTGCAACAACTATTTCAGCACAACATAAACATGTTACAACAATAGGAAATTAGATTAAACATGAGACATATATGATAATTATATTAAAATAATATGAAATATACGTTGTGGAATTTTTGAGAAACAGTAAGCGGTACTCCCCGGTGCATGGTCCCAATTAGACTATGCATTGTTTGGTTTAGGAGACCCATGTGGACTATTGCCCAGATTTCATTACTGGTTGTGAGGGTGAAAAGGTGGATGGATATGCGAATGAAAGATGTAGATGAAGACTATGTAAATGCATAAAAAGAAATCTAAACTACTTCTAACCTATCATATCCTAGATAGGAGCGAATTATAGTAACTAGATGAGTTGAAATGAAACTAAACTCTGCAAAACACATCAATGAGATAATTGTCATGAAGTTGATAAGTTAGATAACACATGCATACAAATGTATAAACAAAAAAGTCTCAGTCATATTTCTGCATACATAAACGAATCATATGCTCGGGACATTAAGTGTAAGAAAGAATAACAAAGCTGCAAAAATAACATTTATTGCATCAAAAATATATATAAGTAAAGCATGTTTGTGCATCCCATGTCATGTTTGATACTTCACCCTGGGTATGTGCTTTGTTTCGAAATTCAATCCCTATAGCCCCGACTGTTTAAAACAAAAGTTTCACTGTAACCAAATACCCTTGCATGTTGATGGAATAAATCCCACATGGATTGTGCACTCACAAGGACTAAGAATATGTAGTTCACTCTGACATGTAGTTATCAAAACTCTGGCTCCTAGAAAGTAGGCGAAATACTAAAAATAGAAAGTCCTTATAATATGATGAAACTCATTGTGTATGTCGTGCTAAACCATGTGAAACCTTTGATGTATTGTATATGGAAGTTACAATACTTCTAGTTAGCATGATGCAAAATCTGTCTGTTGGTGCCACCAAAATGGTTGTGACCTTGTCATAATTGAGAAAAATACCATTGATGCACTTTCACTCTTTGGATGTTGAAAAATTTCTACAAAGAGTGTCAGTCATGGGATTTAAAAACTAAGAATAGAAGCTGATGAATACATTTTAATGAATGGTAAAGTTATATACGATGTTTCTAATGATGAACTAAGTTTTAAAATGAGCAAGGAATCAATGGTGCAACTATTATCTATTTGCTAACTAATTTTTCTCATTTGATGGAGTTTAGGTACAACCGAACAAGTACTTGTTAGACCTATCATTCTTGAGTGAGGGAATTTCTGGAGGGAGGGGGGAAAGTGTTACATCCAACACATCTAATACATCGAGATCAACTAGAGGTGAAAAGGTTAGAAGAAAATTCTTTAGGCGCATGGAATTCTTTCGTGATGAAGGAGGTCCATTCTCTTATGACAATGAGAGCATAGGTGACGTCTAGGTTCCTTTGAGGTATAAACATCTAGTGAGACAATGGGTACCCAATTAACTTCCTCAGTTGGACACTGACTTCTGTGTCAATGAGAGGATGTATCACATTGCTCCGTTGTTCATACATGGTCTGGGTCTTTTCTCCATGAATGGAATAAAGGTGAAAGATGTAGGACTTGTTGATTTGATGGAGTACGTGAGACCATGCTACAATTATCGATATTGGTTGAACTTGGTCTGAGATATGCTAAGTATGTGTAGATATGCAATACTTGCAAATTATATACAACTAAAAGACAATGATCACAATAAAGGAGTGGCGATTGTATTAATGGAAGACCAAAGGCATCAGGAAATATTGCAGGGATTATTAACAATACAAGACCCAAGACAACAATAAAGAAACCCAATTATATATTTGAGGGGCGTGAAGAAAATCGGATATTCATATGTGCAGTGAAAATAATAGCTACAGGGGAAGAGTTGTTGGTCGATTATGATTTGAATTGAATTAATGGAAGCATTGCTATTATCGGGGTAAATATCTTCTACTAGTATACCAAACCTGTAACTAATGTTTTCATTTTTATATATTTAACATATTTTTTAATAGCTCATGCTTCTTATATTATTTTATAACATTCTAAAATTCATGCATCTTATAATGTGGCAAGGTGATCGTTGGAAGGCACCGCCTCGCTCACAACATGTATAACTATGATTTACATATAAATTCTTTATGAAAATAATTGAATTAACATGTTTATTTGTTGATGTAGATGAGCACATTTTTCAGAGCACGATGATGTGTGGGATGAAATATATGATTCCAACAACCCAATGGAAACAATTCAAAAGGCCTTGAGAAAGACAAATAGAGAATTCATTGAATTGGCTAGGTGTAATCCATTTATAGAGGAGGGAAAATAAAGGATGAAAATTTTAAGATAGGATATTGAACAATTTGGATTAAGCACAATTTTGTCTAATATTGTTATATGAGAAATACTCGAACACTT
The DNA here is from genome assembly GCA_900067695.1 of Picea abies. Lineage (NCBI taxonomy): Eukaryota > Viridiplantae > Streptophyta > Pinopsida > Pinales > Pinaceae > Picea > Picea abies. The sequence goes on from CBVK0100352222.1 coordinate 4,262, forward strand.
TCTTTATATAGGAATTTTGTGATCCAATAGGACATTCTGATCATGGGAACATTCCTAGTAGTAGTGATGCACAAACCCCACAACATCCTAGCATGATCCACATGTTAGAATATAATGGATGTGCTCATTTAACCATAGACAATATAGCAATATTGTCACCCAACCATAGGCTGAAGCCACCCCCAAGCACCTTAATCCTGACAGAGAATCATTCTAGAAGAAAACCCTAGACTGGATAGCCAAACAAAGGTCGCACACCTTTATCCAAGGATAGCGCACCAATAAAGAGTAACAAGATCTTATCAGAGAGTCTAAACCATAACCAAGAGAGATTCCAAGCCAAAAATGAAATTTGCTAGTTGCAGTAGCTGCAACAACAACTCTCCTCCAAACTTATGCACAAACTGGCCAACTGCAGTGCGTAAAAATGTTGCTTATGTAGTTCTGAGAACCCTGGCTAGAATGAAGATTGGCCTCTTGTATTTATACTATTTCTGGCAGACTGTCTGGGATGACTTCTCATTATGGGTACTAATTCTTTAGTATATAACATTTCATTTAGCTGACTTCTTCTCTTGGAGGCTAATAACCTAATACAAGTCCTTCTCTTAAGCCAACTTGTCTTCTAGGGTTATTAACCAATTAATTAGGGTTTCTTATTGCTTCCCAAAATATTCTATTCTCATCAGGTTTACACGTGGAGGTAAATACCTCCCACAGCTACCATAATATCAACACTCCCTCCTAGCTAGGGAGGTATTGAAGGTAATGGTATTGAGCACAAACATACCATTCACCCGATATAATCAACATAGTCGTATATACTAACTCATGATTAGATCATGAGCACCATCATCACTATAAGTGTCATCAACTACATCATCTCTCGAAACCATACTCCATCTGAGTAATCAGACATGATGTTGGATAATTCACTCACTTCACAGAGTGACATAAGATCCATTCTTCTGATCCAGACATATGTCCTAGAAGAATAAATGTCCTGGACCATTTTCCATCTGGGGAATCTCTATCCATTGATCATCCATCTAGGTGATAATCATTTCCAACACTACTGATTGTTTTCAAGGCAATCAGAACAATGTCATTCAATAAAACACAATTGTGTCTATCCATAGTAGTACACAACTACAATCCAGTGGTACATTGCCACACCAAGTAGCACACAGATACTTGATCAGTGACATATAGTCACAATCAGTGGAATAGATCCACCACAGTAGTATACATCTATTGTCTGGAGACATACAGTCTCCATAACAATGATATCATCTAATATCAACTTGCACAGAAAACATTGTTATGATATAGACTGAATCATCTAGGCCATTCTTCCACTCACATCTGTGAGATCTAGAAGAGCATCTGCCCTCATAAGGTAAAACATCAATTATGAGCTATCTGGACTATTATTTTCAAGCAAGGAATAATAATTGTCCCGATTTCTGAGCCTGGACCATTCACCTATCTGGGCCATTCCTCCGACACTAAACAAAGTGCAACCTAGAGAGAATGAGTCTGCCCTAGGGAATGCCTGTCCCTGATTGTTGAACCTAGACCATTCACCTATCTGGGCCATTCCTCCGGCACTAAACAAAGTGCAACCTGGAGAGAATGAATTTTCCCTAAGGAATGACTGTCTAAACCATTTCCTAAGGAAATTATTGTCCTGCACCAACCTCCAAAACAGACCATTCTTCAAAACTGCTCACAACTATGAGCTTCGAAAGAATGATTGTCTGGCGAGGTTGAGCAATCTTCTTGACCACTACTAAGAGTGGCTGTCAAGAAGAGAGATTGTCCTAGACCATTCCCCCACACTGGCCACAAGGGGAATTTATGTCTATGGTACATAAACAATCCATCGAACCATTTTGATTACGAAAATGACTATTTGATCTGGACCATTTTCCAAACTGGAAAATGCCTGTCCGTCAGAAATATCAAATCACTTTCCGAACTAGAAAGGAACTTCTCATCCTGGACCATTTTTCGAACTTGAAAAATGATTGTCCATAAATCAATAACACTTAAGTGCTCCCTCCCAACCTGGGAGTCACCTCTTCCTTTTTCAATAAGGAAGTCATCTCCATGGGCTCCATATTGAGTACACAAACTCTTTCATCTTGGATAGAGGCTTTACCAAAATGTCTACTTATCTGCTCATCTGTGGAGATATATATTGGAGAACCACTTTCTTTTTTCTGGACTTCATCACGGAGAATGTAATGCTTGATCTCAGTGTACTTCAGTCTTTCTGGAACACTAGTTTTCTAAAGGCTTCATATAGCTATGATCATTATAGTATATCATAGTTGGATTCAACTCTTTTGTTTCCTACTAGCTCATAACATCATGGCAAGGCTCAAACTGGAACATATCCATGTGGAACTTCTTCTGTCATCATGAGAGCTTGTCATGGATTAGAAATCCATCGTCTTGGACTTCTGAGTAACCATTCTGATTTTTATCATAGAGGGTTTTCACCATGCTTCTGCTATGCATGAGAGGCTCTCCACCAAGTTGTCTTCTTCCATCTGCATACAAAGGTCTCTTCTTGGTATACCTCAAAGTCTTGAGGTTGTTCTACATGCATTCTTTGTTCAATTAATCTAGAGAACAGTCTTTGCATTTAAATAATGTAAAATCCAACCCATGGATATTGCAGATGATATAATGGCTCATGTAGAGGTATGTTTGGTTTACTGGAACAATCAATCATCATAGTCTTCGCCCTCCATCTGGGAGAACCTCTAGTTCTAGATCTCACAATGCTTACATTCATAAGTCTTCTATACACAGTTCTTCATCAGTTCCTCTTCTTGATTCTTTTAGTGAGTTTAGATCAAGCTGGTAGTCTTGTGATTCTCGATACAATGACTGGTGTTTCTGGATTTTCCTTCTCTCTTGGAATCTTCATGTTCTTCCTCATGTTTTTCTTTATCTCTTAGGTCCATGGAGTTTTCTATATATTCCATGCCCTGAAGATTCCAACTTATTTCTTTCATCATAGGATCATGGATGTGGATGGACAACCAGGGATACTTTAAGGCTTCTTTTCAAAGAAGACTTCTTCTAAAGTCAAGATGAACATGTGTTACTCTTCATGTTTTCTACCATTGATGGGAACATGGATAGATACTTCATCATCTTCAATGGATCATATTATTTAGGAGTATCTCCCTCCTAATCCTTTCTTCATGCATGAATGCATGCTCTTCTTTTGGAAATATGTAATCGGATCCCTCCATCTAGGAGAGTCCACGCTTTCGTCTGCATCCTTATTGCCTTATGTAAAGTGTCACAAATATTTTTCCAATTTCCTCTTGATTGCTGACTTCTTTCTTTCTTTACTTCTTCTAGGTTTCTTCAAGATTGATTTTGATTTCAGCTTATCTTGCAACTGTTACTCATGTAATAGCTTCCACATGAATTGTTACGAGGGGTTGTTGATGTACTTCATCCTTTCATGTGTATTGCCTGACTTGTATTCATTGTGATAGAAATCCTTATCTTGTTTTTCTTCCATAGGTATAGTTTCTCTTTGAACATATTATCTTCTAAGAAATAGATATGCAAGATATGTACATAAAACATGGTATGTACAAGAACTATGAAGAGTATTGTTACCTTGTCTTAGAAGAAGAAGTATGTTTTGTTCTGCTTGGATTTCTTTGAGGGTTCATTTTCTTCGGCAACTATATTTACCAGTTCCTTCTCTGAAATGATCTCTTCAATGGCATGTAGTTGATATCTCAACTAAGAGATTCTCACAAAGTATGATGTTATGATGTCATCATCATTCATTTACATGTCACAAAGCTCATTCTTCAGACTCATTACCTATCCAGTTTTTCTGACTGATAAGAGATTTATTAGGGCATCATACATCTTCTTAGATGAATCAATATGGGAGATGTAGGGTATCAAGTGGTATTTTATAGAATACACTATGATACTCATGGCATTGATGTCATTGTCTTTGAACTTCTCCATAAATGCAATGTTCTGCGGTTCCTTCTCTTTTCCTTCTTCAAACTCTGGTTCCACATTCTTTCCTTTCATGATATCCAACACTTTATTCTTGGAAAAGATGAGATCAATCCTTGTCTTCCATGATCTGAAGTTAGAATCCCCTTCTAATTTGTTTTCTGACTTCATAGAGTAAGTCATGGCTACTTTGACTTGGTCAACCCTAGATTTGACCAAAAACTCAAACTTGACGTTTTAGCTTGCTGAGAGTACCAATGGTTGTGCTAGGCTAGGGTGCACTAGTATATCCAGAAACTAGGCCAATCCTTTCACTTAAGGTTCCTCAATGAGAGGGTTAGGGTTTTGTTGCTGCAACAAAAACTAGCTGCAATTGCAACTGCAACTGAGCAAGTCCTCTCAATCTATCTTCCAGTGGTTAGACTGTCTGAAGATAGTGTGGGCCCATAACCTATTATAATATAATGGATGTGATCATTTAACCATGGACAATATAGAAATATTGTCACCCAACCATAGGCCGAAGCCACCCCCGAGCCCGAGCACCTTAACCTTGATAGAGAATCATTCTGAAAGAAAACCCTAGACTCGATAGCCAAACAAAGGTGGCACACATTTCTCCAAGGATAGTGCACCAAGCAAGAGTAACAAGAGTTGATCAGAGAGTCCAAACCATAACCAAGAGAGAGTCTAATCCAAAATCGAAATCTTATAGCTGCAACAGCTGCAATAATATCTCTCCTCCAAACTTGCGCACAAACTGGCCAACTGCAGAGCACACAAGTGTTTATTCTGTAGTTCTGAGAATCTTGGCCAGAATGAAGAACGGCCTCTTGTATTTGTACTATTTCTGGCAGACTGCCCGGGCTGACTTCTCATTCTGGGTACTAATTCTTTAGTATATAACATTTCCTTTAGCTAACTTCTTCTCTTGGAGGATAATAACCTAATACAAGTCATTCTCTTGATATGACTTGTCTTTTAGGGTTATTAACCAATTAATTAGGGTTTCTTCTTGTTTCCCAGAATATTATATTCTCATCAGGTTTACACGTGGAGGTAAATACCTCCCACAACTACCCTAATATCAACACCACATACTCGTGAGGCTATTTTCCTCTCCATTTGTGGCTCATAGGAATAAAACTTCTATGTCCCATGAGATTCCCCCACCGCACACGCTAGATTGTGCATGTGATGTTCTGCAGAGAAAATCTCATGAGGATATTGGTTTTGGGCTACTAGAGTATTTTTATCCCAAAGCATCACATGTTCAAAGATCGATAACACTCTCCATCAACTTTTTGGTGGACTATAACTTGGTTCTCTTGAAGATAAAATAAATCTCAGGTATTTTGGAATATCTTAAATAGTTCCTACCATTTTATTAAAACCTACATCTTTCATATTATTTTAATCTAATTATCATATTGTTTTCCAGAAAACAATGTTTTTTATAGGACCTTGCACGACAAGGCTTTAGATATTTTTGGGCCCACAATTCATAGACGATGGAATGCCCAAAATAAATATTTGAAAAACAATCTTATAAAACATATGGTCGTCGTGTTTGGTGATTCTTTCAACAAGTCCAAAATCACCTCAAGGGTCGGTACATATTTGGAATATGTAAAAGATCAATATAGGGTTCAATTGAAAAACAACCATAAGTATGAACATCCTCTGGACATTCCTGAGAGGGAATGGAAGAATATACAGGGCAACACAAAGGAGAGTGCATTGAGACACAAAGGGAAGATAGGACCTGGTCCTGGAAGGTAATATATGATATTTTGAATTGAATATGATGAATTTTCTTTACTTCTACAGAAAAAATAGCTATATCTTATAACATACTTGCAACTTTTCATAGGCTTCCAAACAAGTCAAAATAAACCAAACCAAGACTAGAGATCATGGGAAACACAAACTTAGCCAAGGTGGTTACCCGAGATTAAAAGCTTGAATTGTAAGTACCAAATAATTTATTCATATTATACATATCATCATGTAAGTTTAATTTAATTGTAGCCAATAAGAAAAAATATTGATCTTATGCCATGCGATGCAGAGGGATACATTCAACTGTGCCACCATAGAAGAAGACTTGATGCTTGACTTTCAAGTAGTGGTGGAAATTTTAACAAGGAAGGGGAAAACACAATATGACCCTTTGAATGAGTTGGTAAATAAAATGAAAAGATTGTTGTTGTTGATTACTTGTCAAATATATTGACGATCTATTTAACGCATCAATTGATGTGTCTATTTGTTTTAAGCAAGAAAGAAACATTAGTTCATTCGATGGTGGTCTAAAACAACCCCAATATTCTAGTGGTTTTTATACCCATCATGGTCATAGGGTCTTAATTTAGTGGACTAATCAAAAGAGAGGACAACGGACTAGTCGACTTGAAAGTTGACATTCTAGTCGAAACATGAACATAATTTGACTATCCAGTCGAAGGAGTGAAATATGGAATAAGAGGTGTTAGAGACAACAACAAAGGGATCATCATGCAACAATCTAGAGGAGGCATTTGTAATGTCCCCATTTTTGGACCATAGTAGTGTTATGCCTACCATAGTAGCCAAATGGGGGTGACAACGAGTTCAAGAGTTATTGAGGGATTTTATTGGGCCCAAATTGCATCGTTCAACATATTTCATCATCAAGATCCATTCTACACAACTTGGCTTTGGTTTCATTGCATTCCAAGGATTTTCATAATTTTGAGTTATTATGGGTCATATTTTAATTAATTTCACTAAGGTCATTTTGGGAATAATACTTGAATAAACCTCTTAGTGTAATATCTCATCAGAATCGGGAGGAATAGCACTACATGATTAGATGATAAGAAGTGACTTTTAGTGGCCAAAGAAGCCATAGGGACAAATAAATCGCTTTTTAGAGGCAAAAAGGTTAATTAATTAATAACGTGATTTAATTAAGGAATAATAAAAATAAAGTAAAAGTCACTTGGAGAGAAAAGATGAACAAGGGGGATAAAAGAGAGATAGGGGCCTTTATTCTCTCATTATGTTTTTTTATCATTTTGATGGCTCGCTTCTTGCTAGAGAGCCCATGATATTTGGGGGTTTTGACTGAACAAACCCTAGAGATCAGATCGGTGGTGAAAGATCCCACCTTTCCTGATCCAATCTTGGCCAAGGAGGTGAAATGTTCCTTCCTCACCATTATACATCAGTTACTATTTAGTTACAGGAGTAGTGGAGGAAGCATGGCACAATTTTGGAGTGTTTCTGTAGAGATAAGACGCACTGTTCTTGAGAGAGGAGTTCGTGTTGGGTTGTAGACACTGGATCTGAGAGATATATCACTTATAAGGTGCTAGTTACAACCATTATTCCTTTTTTATTCAATGATTGAGTGGTTTCTTCAACCCATTCACTCTACCATTCAGGAGGATGAGTTTTCTCTTGAGGAGGGTGCAATGTCCATTGAGGATCTTGTGTTCTAGAGGGGAATACCTTTCCCAATAGCCTGAAGATTTAGCATAGGGGTTTCCTAATCCCCTATATATATTTTGGAAGTTGGTTTTAGTGACTTAGAGGCCATATTATTGGAGGCCAAATTATTGGCTTGCTTCAGCTAGTGAGGGCACATCTGTTCTTAGAGACATTGTTGTTTGGAGGTATTCTAGTTGATCTACTACTCAAATATTTCTCATATATTATTTCCATCACCAAATCTATATTCACACATAGCTTTTCAGAGGTTTGAGGCCATCAAAGAGGAGGCCATATTTTCCTTGGTCTATTCCATCCAGGAAGTGCGCATTGTGAGAGAGAGGGCATCACCTACAACAACAGGTAACAGTTGGACTTCAATGTTTCTTGGCATTCATCTTGGAGAGGCTTTTGGAAGCCTATATCTTCATATCTATATTGTATCTTGGAGGCATCATTAGACACACACTCTATTCTATTATATGTATTCAAAATTTGCTCCATTCTGTTTGAGGTTAGCTATTATTATAAATAAATCTGGATCTGAGGTATTTGTGGCCATTTCTTGTGTTACTTGTATTCCATCTTGTTGATTATATTCCATTTCTATATCTACATCCTTTACTTGCTGCAAAAACACAATCGAACCATAATATTAAACCCTAATGCAACTCAAGAAGATAAATATGCAAAGTGTTTGACGAAACAACACAACCAGAAAACACATAAAAACCTCAATGTTCCAAGCAAATCTGTTTGGGAACATTATAGTGGTATTAGAGAGAATTTCCTTTTCCATCCTGTGATATACATTGATGATCTAGAGGAGAGATGGATTTTGTGGATTTTGTAGAAGATATCATATATTGTAATGAGGAATATTACACCCTTAGTGAGACATATGGATCTACAGGCCCAGGAGGAGAGGCATGGCTTGGAGCCAATTGACTATATACATACCTATCAATATGAGGAGAGTGAGTCACCTCTTTTGGGGAGTCTATTTTTAGATCAAGTTGTGGAGACTGGAAATTTGATGGGATACTCACTTCTAGGACCAGTCTACAGTGATGAGAATGCACTCCTTATTGGTTGGGATAACCATATCTCATGTCTAGACACATATGTATGGGATCTAGGTGTAGATGACATTATCAGAGTGAGCGAATAGGAGGATACAACTTCCCATACAAGATACAGTGCGATTCAGATGGGGGTACCAGTTGGTGATGATGTGCAGTGGCATACAAGAGGAATCAATAGCATAGTGGACAATGGGTAATTCAGTGCCTTATCTTTTGAGGTGTGTGTTTTTGGGGATTCCATTATTGACACTAGCAGTGAGAGGCATGAGGTAGCACCTCAACAAGATTGTGATCATGAGTCATGACACTTGACATGACAATTGAGAGTCAATGGGGAAATTATGGCACATGTGCAGATGGGGGGATTTCCATTGATGACTTCCATACACTCAGGGAGAAAGTGATTGTGATGAGGTCTGACTACCAAAAATTGTTGATGGATAGAGATTAACTATTGGAGTTTGGCAAGATGTATCACAGGGCACTGAGGGAGAAGGAGATTGAGGTGGACCTACTCGTTCATGAGTTGGCGAGCACACAGGGATTATTGAAAGGTGCACAGACAGCCCTTCAGGAATCAGGGTCCATATTAGAGGAGCTCCTTGATGAGACTAGTCGGGGATCCTACATCTATCTCAGCAGAGAGCCATATGTTTACTTCATCTACTTCGCCAGAGGATGTTGGTGTGTTGGTAGAGGAGCACTAGTTGATGGACGTGCGTCAGGGACACCCAGGATCATTGATGGATATGGAGAGATGTGACCATCATATGTTAGAGGATATCTATCTGTCGTAGGGACCACCATTCATGAGGGGTTATGAGATAGTTGGTCTTACACATACACCTGGGGTTTCCAGAGCTAGGGTAAGGTATGAGGACACTTTCATTAGTGTTTCAAGGTTGGATGAGATCCATATAGAGGTTGACCCAACAGTACACCTTGGATACATGATGATGCAGGAGGATACAGAGGTTTGCATGAGTATACATGGGCATATGATGATGAGAGATAGTTCATAGAAGCATGCAGAGGTGTACAACGAAATTCAGGGGGAATTTTAGAGAAAGCCGAGATCAGTATGCTTTGTGGCAGGATGGATCTCCTTAGTTGAGGATCAAATATATCAACATATCATCTTCTTGATTAGAAGGGGGTCTAGATTCTGCCAGAGACAATAGTTGGGAGATCGACTTATGTGAAAGATTCCTTGATGGATGGATATTTTATCTACTTGTTCCATTGGTTGGGGGTCTTCAAGAGATTCAGGGTATTGGTATCTTACAAGACTATACTTCACAGGGAACTACAATATTCATATTTATATGGGATCGAGGTATTGGAGTGCTTGGTATTCCAGAGTTTGATGGGGTTGATATCCGACTAGAGTGGTTTCTTGGGAGTTGACTGAGGATCGGGTACACACAATCATTTTACTCATCATGAGCATTTGGGTATCATGTATGGTGAGCACTCGGAGGAGCCATGTCTTGAGGAGAGCTTACTACATGTCACGCAAGTGGATATGGGATCATGGTATCCTATACATATTGATTCAATTATTGCTTGAGGACAAGCAATATTCTAGCATGGAGGACTGTAATGTCCCCATTTTTGGACATTATTATGTTACAGAGTGTTATGCCTACCAGAGTAGCCAAATGTGGGTGACATCGAGCTCAAGAGTTATTGAGGGGTTTTATTGGGCCCGACTTGCATCGTTCATCATATTTCATCATCAGAATCCATTTCTCACAACTTTGATTTGGTTCCATTGAATTTCGACGATTTCCATAATTTTGAGTTATTATGGGTCATATTTTAATTAATTTCACTAAGAAGGTCATTTTGGGCATAATACTTGGAGAAAAATCTTAGTGTAATAGCTCATCAGAATCAAGAGGAAGCTACATGATTAGACGATGAGAAGTGACTTTCAGTGGGCGGAGAAGCCATAGGGACGAATAAATCACTTTTTAGAGGAAAAAAGGCTAATTAATTAATAAAGTGATTTAATTAAGGAATAATCAAAATAAAGTAAAAGTCACTTGGAGAGAAAAGGTGAATAAGGGGGATAAAAGAGAGATATGGGCCTTTATTCTCTCATTGTGTTGTTTATCATTTTTATGTTTGGCTTCTTGCTATAGAGCCCATGATATTTGGGGGTTTTGAGGGTTTTGATTGAGCAAACCCTAGAGATCAGTTTGGTGGTGAAAGATCCCACCTTTCCTGATCAGACAAGGAGGTGAAATATTCCTCCCTTACCATTCTACATCAGTTACTATTCAGTTACAGGAGCAGCGGAGGAAGCAAGGTGTCGTTTTGGAGTGTTTATATAGATCTAGGGCACACTGTTCTTGAGAAAGGAGTTCATGGAGGGTTGTAGACACTGGATCTAAGAGAGATATCACTTCCTAGGTGCTAGATATCTCCAAGGCACCTTTTTGCTTTAATGATTGAGTGGTTTCTTCATACCATTCACTCTACCATTTAGGAGGACGCGTTTTAACTTGAGGAGGGCGCACTGTCCATTAGGGATCTTGTGTTCTAGAGGGGAATACCTTTACAAATATCATGGAGATTTGGAATAAGGGTTTACTAATACCTGATATAGCTTTTGGAAGTTGGTTTTAGTGTCTTAGAGGCCATATTCTTAGAGGTTGAATTATTGTCTTGCTTCAGCTGGTGAGGGCACATTTGTTCTTAGAGACATTGTTGTTTGGAGGTCTTCCAGTTGAGATACCACTCAAATACTACTCATATCTTATTTCCATCACCGGATCTATCTTTTCATAGAGTTTTTCAAAGGTTTGAGGCCATCAGAGAGGAGGTCGTACTTTCCTTGGTCTATTCCAGCCAGGAAGTGTCCATTGTGAGAGAGAGGGCATCACCTATAGTAGTGTGTAACAATTGGACTTCAATATTACTTGGTATTCATCTTGGAGAGGATTTTAAAAGCCTAGATATTCATATCTATCTGTATCTTGGAGGCATCATCAACCACACACTCTATTCTATTATATGTATTTCATATTTGCTCCATTCTGTATGAGGTCAACTATTATTATAAATAAATATGGATTTGAGGTATTTGTGGCTATTTCTTGTGTTACTTGTATTGCATCTTGTTGATTATATGTCATTTCTATAACTACATACTTTACTTGCTGCAAACACACAATCAAACCATAATATTAAACCCTAGCGCAACTCAAGAAGAAAAATATGCAAAGTGTTTGACGAAACACCACAACTAGAAAACACATAAAAACCTCAAATTTCCAAGAAAATCTGTTTGGGAACATTACAACATTCAATAACTAGATGCCAACATACTTCTAATCAAACCACAAATTATTTTGAATAATGATTTGTTGTTTGATAGGATCAAACAATCAATATGATTTCGACTCTTCAGAGTATCCCATCATGATGCAAGCATGACTCTTTACATCCAACTTCTTTCTGCAATCATTGGAAACATGAGCCTGTGCAACACATATAAACACATGGAGGTGGTAGACTAAAGGATTATTTCCACACCATTGTTTGAATAGGTTCATGGAAGGAACAAATTGAGTCAAGATGCTATTGGGCATACAGTTTTCACAGTACACCACTTCATCACAGAAGCGAGAAGGAAGAACTTTAGCTTGCAAAAGAAATCTAGCCATTTTGACTAACATCCAATTATTGAGTTCTACAACACCATTCTACTGAGGTGTGCGAGGAACCAATCATTGTCAGTCAATACCAAATTGAACCAGGTATTCTTCAAAAGTTCAATTGACAAAATCAACACCATTTCCTGATCTTATGAATTTGATGGGTCAACCACATTGATTTTCAGTAAAGGCCTGAAACTCATTGAACTTTTCAAAGACAAAGTTCTTGTTCTTAAGAAAGAAGACCAATGTGAAACAAGAGAAATCATCAATAAAGGTTAAAATATACCTCTCACCTACCAGTGAAGTTATATTGATGCAACATACATCATTGTGAACCATCTCCATTAGGTTTTGTGCTCGCCACGCTTTTCTAGATTCCAATGGTGCTTGATGATGCTTGCCAAGCACAAAACCCTTATATACTCCTTCAGGGGGAAACACTTTAGGTAAACCAGTAACCATGTTTCGAGTTGTCATTGACTACATACTTCAAAAATTCAGGTGTCTGAGTCACTCAAATGTGACTTCGCTCATTAGTGTGATAAACAAGTGCATTCAGTTCAATGTTAGGTCGATTCATGTCACAAAAATTGTAAATATTGTCTATTAGGTCGATAATCTCGCTAGCAACAATCAACTTTCCTCTCTCCAAATCATGAAAATAGAACCAAATTGGCCAAAATTCAACAACCTAGGTTGTTTTTTTCAATTGAGAAGATGACAACAGATTGGCATTGAGGTTTGGCACATGATAGAAGTTGAAAATTTTCCCATGTCAATAGGTAACATCACCCTGACCAACAACATCTAGAGAAGAATCATCAACAACAAAGATTATACTCTCCTTAGATTCATTCAACCACGTGAATAAGGAAACATCCTTATCCATATGATGAGTGCACCTAGAGTTGACTACCCATTCGTTCTGTGCAAAATGAGACAACAATTTCTGAGAATTTTGGAATTTGAAGGTGAAATTATTAGAAGGTCGACATACAATGGACATGTCTCCTTGAAGGAATTTAACCTTCTCCTCTAAATCATCTCTCTTATTATAGTATACTTTCTCCAAATGTTTAGTCTTTCCACAGTACTGACATGTCTTCTTCTTTCGACTGCGCTGGGGTGCATTTGTCTTCCCCTTAGGTTTCTGGTCACAATATGTGGTTTTTTGGTCGCAGTATGTGGGTTTTTATGTAAAGGCATAAAATTGTGCTCTATCCCTAGGATACAAATTCCCTTTTCCCTTGAAAAAGTGGTCTTGATGTTTATCACCGAGCTTTCCTTCTTCAGCAACATGTGTTGATCAGTAATTAAAATACCGTAGAAAGATTCAAAGGTGTAATCCTTATCATCTTCCTTGCATGCTTGCTAGTTGGTGTGGAAATTCGAAACAAACACATCGAATGGTGTTCTCAAATTCATTAGGACCAACTCGATTATTTGTTCATTCTTCTTCTGACAATTCTTTCCACATTCACCCAATTTCAATTGAAGTTCTTTAACACGCGCCAAATAGTCATCCACTATGTCAAAAGGATGAGGATCAATAGATATCAACTCTTTCTCCAACTGCATGATATGGCTCTCATCGTCTTGGTCGAGCAATGACTTAAACTTCTTCTAGAATTGACGAGGGAAGTGAATTCCATTGGAGTGAAATCAAATCTCCCATGAGATATAGGTCGTGATGACCCCTACAACCTCATCCTTCTTTCCATCAATAATAAACTTTTCCTAGTTGTCTATTGGATCTGGAATCAAAACCTTCATATACTACCACAATCCTTTACTCTTCAATAATGTTTCCATATCTAGTGCCCATATTGCATAATTTGATCCGTTCAGAAAAATAGGATCAATCTTCAAACATAATTCTGGTTTCAAAGGTTCCAATCAGTAAACAACATCCCATAGTCATTCACACAAGAGATCCGACTCAACAAGGTTTGTGGGTAACAGGTCGAGGCTTTACACCATTGGCTCTGATACCATGTTGGAAAATGGTGGAACATGTAATGAAACAGACATACAATTTTGTAGATAATTGAAGAAGGAATTTTTTTTTTGAAGAGAAAGGTGGTGTCTAAAGACACCATTACAACACTTAAGAAGAGTGCATTGTGATCAGAACATCACAATGCATATTGCACACCTTGATCTACATTATCTATGTGTATCATTTCTTGATCTCCATGATGATAATGACCCAATGGGTCTGTTATTTATAGCCTCAATGTCTAACCATCTTCCATACAATATGAAAGATCGTGTCCACATGTAACCATCGATTGTTAGAGTTGGCTCCACCAAATCCACATTGTTGATTTGACTCGACAAGGATGCTCAATCCGACCAGATATCCATGCAACTCATGGTTGATTGTTGGGTTGGTCAATCTAGTGCTCAACTAAATTCAATAGTTGGTCGATTGTCCAACTGATAGGCATGTCAACTACTTGACCGATTGATGTAGAGTTATGGTCGATCACCCGAACGACTATATCCAGATGTTGGTCGATCACCCAACCGTCTGTATCTAGATGTTGGTCGACCGCTCGAACGATTGAATCCAGGATAAGTGTGATGAACCATCAATGCTTGATGTTCCAACAACTTATGTCCTCTTCCAGAAGGAATTTTTCTCCCGGTACTTGATAAGGGAGAAACAACAACATCCTTACTATAGATGTATACCCAAAATTGGGAAAAACCACTAGTTCTAGAACATATTTTTAAATGAAATAACACCCTCTTTTTAATAATCCTAAATGCACATTTAATCACTTGTAAAAGGAAACTTGTTTGACTCTTTAATCAAATATATTTACTCATCAAACTTAATTTGTTATGCACAATACCACCATGGAATTTGTTGGTGATTTGTAGAATTATAAATGGGAACTTTAGGATGAAGGCCAAGTAGATTCAAAATTAACATCAAGGAATGTATTATATATTCATAAAGACAATTAACATCCACAAATGTCTACATTATTGAGGTCTTCTCTTATCTTATAATTGTGTTCATGTTTATCTAGTCCTTTTAAGCATTCAAATATACATTTAAGAATGTCCAGATTAGTGTTTAGATTTGGATGCTAGTTTTGAACATTGGTGTGTTATGTCAAATACCTTTTGAGTTTGGATGTTTTATCCATACTTGTACATGACTCTTGTAACTATACATTTTTTTCTACATGGAATGGAATATTAACATATTTTTATCTCCTACATAGATTATGCTACAAGTGCATGAAAATGATATAGGACAAGAATGGCACTAATTGTTTATTCTCTCTCCATTATGTTTATAAAATATTATATTTCATTATGTTTGTGAATAGTGATCATGATATACAACCCGTGGGATCTTTGTTACCAAATTAAGTAGATTTTTGAAGTAGTTTCATTTTATAGCCATCGATAGACCACCTTTAGCAACATGCATGCAATCCCTATTACACTTTCCTTTGTTTCTCATAAATCGTAGTGCCTCTACTATTTCATAACTCAGTTCAATTCCATTGAAGTTGTTCTCACTATGCATATCATAGATCACAATAGAACCGCTTGTTGCTAGCATATGTGATAGGGACTTTGTACTTGCATATTTTTTAGCATAAGGAAGATCATCTGCATTTTCCTAAAGGGTGAAAAAGAAGCCTCGCTTGGGTTTCCAATTGTGAGAAGACAATCCAGATCCTTAAAAGTTAAGGTAATCATCTTTTGGGTTTCTATTTTTTATTATAATTATCTTCAATTGATCGAGAAAGTTACCAATAGGGAAGATAGGTGTTTGGCCTAACAACTATGTAGAGATGAACCCAGTTGATAATTATTAGACTCATCATTGAAAATAATATTTTTAGGTGATGCCCACCACAACGACATGATGAACATTCTATAGATATACATTTTTTGGTCTCAATAAGTCCACATTCACATATTTTTAGATTATAATCAAAATTGATAAGAATATTTTTCATCTTAAAATCATGATTAACAACATTGGAAGGACATTGACGTCCATATGAGCACAATTGTGTCAAAACTCATTTCATGACTGCAAGATACCATCTTAAAAGAACACAAAATAAATTAACCAAAAGTAATCACCAGAGTCAACCTTGGTATAGTCCAGGAGATTTGTAAATTCTAAGTTACATATGAGGACGCAAACATCCAAAACAAACTAGAAGACTTCAAAATAATGAAAAAACTTGTAAGAATAATTTAGAAGTAGAAAATAAAATTATACAAGATGTATGTCACTAGAAAGGATAACATATACAAGTCTCAATTTATTTGAACAAATGAATTTGGATCAAATATTAGCATTTCATGGCACCCTCCATAATTTGTGTTTCTACTTCAATCATAGTGAAAGGGATTTTCTATAAAAATAGATATCCATTGATACATGATCCTATGATATAAAAACAAAGTGGTTACAAGCCATATGATGATACATGATCCCATGGTATAAAATCAAAGTGGTTACTATTGGTTGTGGAGCCTGACTATCTTCTTGATTCAGAGGTCCTTGCTTTCAGCTGTGTTTATACCCCATGAAGTATTTACACCCCAGAAGTATGTACACTCTTCCACTTGGGGGAGTGCAAAGGGGGGGTACCCCCTCTGCGGGGTCCGGGGGGCCTATCCCCTCGACTGGGGGGTCTGGGAGAAAGCGGGCCCCCAGTGGGGGTTCGGGGGTGAAGCCCCTGAAGAAAAAATTACCTTGTAAAAGTATATTGTAATTTCATTGTAAATCTGGACCGTTCATTATAAGGTCGCAGATCTAATGGTAGAGATTATGTTAGGGTTTTTTTCCCTAGAAGG
>CBVK0100352223.1:0-21339 GCA_900067695.1 Picea abies
GAGATCGGTCTCGGCATTCCTGCTGAACCGCTCTTCCGATCTCACACGAAGATGAGGGTAGACCTTAAACCCTTATTCTTATGGAAGGGAATGAAGGCAGGCATAGTCAACTATGTGGTCAGATGTCTAGAATGTCAGCAGGTAAAGGATGAACATAGACACCCAATAGGATGACTACAACCACATGTTATTATGGAATCTAAATGGGAGGTTATTCGATGGATTTTATTGTTGGATTGCCACTGAGGGCAAGGAGACATGACTCAATTTTCATAGTAGTAGAAACTCTGAAGAAGAGCACTCACTTTAATCCAGTTCATACAATGTATCAGGCACCTAACATAGCTAGAGTTTCCATCAATGAGATTATGAGGCTGCATGGCATGCCTAAGAGGACTATATCCGATCATGGATCGTTGTTCACTGGATGATTTTGGACGAGTTTCCAAGATGCCTTAGGAACCAAGCTTAACTTCAGTATTGCGTATCACCGGGAGACCGATGGATAGAATGAACGAATGAGCTAGAACTTGGAAGACATGTTGTGCATGTACATAATGGACCAACAAAAGCGTTTTGCAGGAATTCTTGCCATTGGTGGACTTCGCTTATAACAACAATTACGAGAGCACCATTAAGATGGTGCCTTTAGATTTTCTTTATAGACCATATCAGACGCATTTGAGTTGGGATTGTCTTGAGGATGGGGTCTTGGTGGTACTAGAAGTGATCCAAGAAGTGGAAGAGAAAATGCAACCAGAACACAAAGGATTAAGGAAGCGCGGGATCAGCAGAAGATTTATGTTGATGTGCATCGTGTCGACAGTAGTTACAATATGGAAATCGAGTATTTTTGCGGTAGAAACCACATAGGAGTTTGATCAATTTTGAAAAAGAGGCTATACTATCTCCTACGATATTGTGGAAAAGAGAGGCCCATGACCTTTTGACTAACCTTGCGGATTCCTGAGGCATATGCATTATGTCTTTCACATCTCTATCTGAGAATTTATGATTAGTGATCAACACATGTTTTGAATTGAGCACCATGCGCATTTCGGATGAGGGTGCACTCACAGCTGAGCCGATCTGCATCTTGGATCATCACATTCGACAGCTACGACGTCGAACGGTAGATTAGGTCAAGGTCCAATGGGACAACTATACTCTGCACTCGACGACCTGGGAGGACGCATATGATATGCGCCAACAGTTTCCTTTTTGTTTGATAGATAGTCTTATGATACAGTGATACACTTTATTTCATCCTTTATACTGTGAAACTTTGGGATGAAGTTTAGACCAAGAGGGTTTTTATGTAACATCCCACTCTTGAGCAATGAGTGAACTTATTCTTTGAGGACACTTGCTCGCAAGTGATCCAGATTTTATGCTATTAAAACTTTGATTTTGATTATGAGGTGTTATGGGTTGATGACATGTTGTTTTACTACATTGACATAGATAGGTGTTATTGACTCAGTTTTACTGAGTGTGCAGGATTTTGGACCTCGATGATGCAGAGGCATCGATAAAACCCTTGGACTCTGGATCGAGTCAGGAAGTGTAACATTGGGGTTTGATTGTATTACTGTGATATTAGTGCATCTGATTAGATGATATGATATGGATATATTCTAACATGATTTGTTGATGATGCAGGTTGTATATAGCTTGCTGACCAGACTCACATGTGGTGTAAATGTGTCACGCATGACTACCAGAGATGTTGCGGGAGAGGTGTGGACAACAACCCTACCCCAGCCTACTAGCACTCCCATTGTGGCTCAAACTGTAGGTTAGCGATTACCTAGTTCGAGAGGACCCACAATGCCATGAGGGAAGACTGCGACATTCACTCATGATGATTCTAAGGGGCGTGTGATAAGGAAGGGGCCTTATTCCTTAGAGGCCCTTAGTCTCCCACAAATTCACCTGGCGGAGTATTGACTCCAGGGGTTATTGATGTCTACCAAGTTAGTCAAGAGGCAAGTGGCAC
The DNA here is from genome assembly GCA_900067695.1 of Picea abies. Lineage (NCBI taxonomy): Eukaryota > Viridiplantae > Streptophyta > Pinopsida > Pinales > Pinaceae > Picea > Picea abies. The sequence continues at coordinate 2,000 of CBVK0100352223.1, forward strand.
CCTTGGACCACGTGGTGCATCCTGAAGGGCACGTCGTGCAAGAAAAATGGAAAGAGGCGAGTGGAACGCTTGGAGCATGTGGTGCATCCTGAAGGGCATATCGCATAAGGGAACAAATGAGGTGAGTGGAACCCTTGGAGCACCTAGTGCATCCTAAATGGAACATCGCGTTGTTATTGATAAATGAATGAACCTAGACGGCCTTAGGATGAAATATGTGATAATAATTTAGAAAAAAAACATTCTCCCTAATAAAATGTCACCCATCACAGAAATTAAGGTCTAGGTCTAAATTATGCTAGTGGTAAGGTTTTATCCTTTTTATAAAAAAAATTAAAATAAAATAAATAAAGAGTATGATCTTCGTTAAATCTTGTAACACGGAGGGAGTAATAAATTTAATTTATTCATAAAAAAAAGGGGAATTAATTGTTTTATTATTTTTAATTTAAAATATATTGATTAAATAAGAAAACAAAAAAAGGGTTAATTTCCACACCTGCCTTTTTGAGTTCTAATTAAAAAGGGGAAAGAGGGAAAATCTAAAATATTAGGAAAAGAGGTAAACATAAAAAGGGAACATAAAGAAAAAAGCGGAAATTCAAACTTTGTAAAGTATCTACCATTTAAGAGCTTTCTAATTTAAGCTGAGCTAGCAATTTAATAGTGGGGAAAGTCATTAAAACCTGTAAGAGAATTTGGGGACACCTAGGAGTGATTCTAGGAGTAACTTTAGGTGGGTGAGGGAAATAAGAGAATTTAAATTAATTAAAGAAATTAATTAATGGAGGAGTGTAGGGGATGGGTGACACTTGTACAGAGTGGAAATTTTAGGAATTTATTTTTAAAACTTTAATGAAATGAGATTTTAGAAAAGAAAGGGGGTACGAAACTCTATATAATGAAGGAAGGAGAAGGATCAAGGACCTTCTTTTGTTTGTGTAACGTTACGCTGCAGAAATATCTACTTGACTGGCTTAACTTGTGGGAGTTGGGATACCCAGCTCGGTGAGGAGTGGCAGCTCGGCCTTGCAAGGCGAGCTAGGGGCTAGCTGATTCTATGGATAGTGTACGTGGCCCCTTTGTGGCTCAGGGGGCTAAGGGGGAATAAGAGTAGCGTTAGCATTGGATGGGAGGTATCGGTGAAGTCTCATCGGTCGGTAAGTAGGAGTTGCACTGAGCGCACGAGACGTCATTCCGAGCGGGCGATTAGAAAATGGTATGCTCTTTTCATTTTTTTATGGTAGATTGTATTAGGGCTTATGCTTGGATCTTCTTATTTAATGGAGAAGTAAACTGATTTTTAAATAGATGACTGAAAATTTTCTTAGCCTAGCTCAATGATTGTTGACTCCCATGGCCTTCGTTTTCTCGCATGTCTTGATCGACTTATGTGTATGGATTGTGCCCATTGTGGTTGTTTCCTTTCATCCCTAGATTGTGAGTCCTCACCTAAGCAGTCGGCCAGGAGCCTGATCTATGGTCATCGCCTCAACATTAATAGACCTATGGATCTCAACGCCTTGCTTTTCTGTGCGAGGTTGGTGAGCGTAGGACATTCCTGTTAGCCATCTCCCCCTTTAGATTGACCTTGGCTGAATGATGGTCTTGCGTCTTGTTGCGTTGATTACCTCCGAGGTGGTTTTTCTTCCCACAACAAAACCGCTTTTATTTTCTACGTTTAATCTCTGCGTTTTCTTGGGCTCTGCATTGATATTTTTACCTCTGCATTTTATTGTGTTGATGAAAACTATCCTCTATGTTTCAATATGCATTACCTCGAATTTATGTCTCTGCAATTCATTATTCTGATGGAGAAATTACGTACCTCTCTTCACACTTTCAACCACGAATTGCATCGGTAATTCAGTGCTTGATGGTGAATTCTTATCCTGCGATTTGTTACTGATCCATTGACTTATGCTGTGATTTTGTTACTATTCGAATGATAGCAATAAAAACTACTGCTTACTTACCTTTATTTTTATAAGGTGAAAATTGTTGAGGTAAAACTTTATTAAAGAAATGGAGCTTCTGTGTACGCCATCTTCAAAAAACAGGAATGGTATTACTAAACTATAATTTGATTTTCTTGGTAGATTCAAAAGTTTGAAATAATCTGAATTTTGTAGTTGGCATGGTTCAAATCGTAATCCTGATGAATGATGTTTAAGGAGCAAAAAATTGACACTCTTGGCACCAAATCGCGAGGAGAAAATAGATGTCAAAATAAATAATAGAAAAGATCGATAAAGGTGGACTGATTCGTTTTATAATTGTTGACAGTTGACACTCACCCCCAATTGATTAATGTTGATTCATTCGTCGTATTTGGTAACAGTCGTAGGCTATGGTGCATTGGTTCTGACCGAATGTGACCGTATTTTAATGGAAGAGACGCCCACTTATTTTTAGTGGATAGAACGTGCCATATCTCCATCCCCACAACTATCTAATTTAAACATTGCATGTAGCCTGAGAGACCTGAAAGTTCAAATTAATTTGGGTGCATTTCAATACGGTTTTTAACTTACATTGGGAAGGTGAATTGCATTATTAAACCCAACATCCGTTGGGTGATAGACCTATAATTTCAAATTGATGGATGCGTTGGTTAATGAAATTAGCATGATAGACCTGTAATTTTGAATTGATGGTTGCATTGATTAATTAACTCAGCATGAGAGACCTATAATTTTCCAATTGACGACAGCATTGACAATGTCTTTTTTGGGCAAGTCTAATGCACCACATGACTGGGTGGGGTAGTGATTCTGTTAATGGAAGAATTGGCAATATAAAAGGGACGATAGATTTTATATCAATGTCAACTGGAATTTGGTATTTACTGCAACCATGATTTGACTTCCTGTAAGACGACGTCCTTACCCTAAGATCAGTGCTGGGAATTAGAAATTTAAGCTTTGTGTTTTTAATATCCTATTAGTCATCTTGATGGTTTTTTTTTTACTAATGTCATGTGTGTTGAATGCACTACATTATTGTCACCCTTAACGAAGCTAGTGGCCTTATCTTGACCAAGCTCTTCTTTCCTAGATAGCATTTTTACATGGTATGTTAATCATGTATTTACAACATATTAAATTCCTCTTTTTGGATAAACTCCTAGCTTTATATCTACTCCTGGTGGCAATGATACCTTAGGGTAATCTGGCTATTTTCTTTTACCTTAATCAATTTAAGGATTTCGTACTCGTATTTAATACTGTTATCTTTTATTGCTAATTTTCTTTTGAAGGATAGGTACCTTAATAAATTGTTTAGGGCATGCAGATTGTTTTTGTTGTGCAAGAAAATTTATTGTGTTGTTTGATTGTCTTAGTCATTTTTTCGACTTGTCGTTGGCTGCTGAGGTTAGTTGTCAGGTGTTTGGGTAGTCCTTGATCTCCTAGCGTGTTGATTTAGCTAGGGTCGAGGGTCCTTTTGATGTTGCACAATGGCTTTTTCCGCACCTTTCACCTGGGGATGCCATGATTCCTGACAAAGGCAAATGAACACTTGGCCAGAGTTAGTGCTTCCCATAGTGGGCATTGTTGCTCATTGTAGTTGTTGTTGGCGTTGGGATTGTAATGCCTTCTTGCATTGGCTTTCGTGCACCATTAAGGTTCTAGTTAGTTGGTCTTCAATGTCGTGGTGTCGAGAAGGGGATGTTTCCTCTTATCTTATAGGCATGGTCATGTTGTGTTCGGCGGATGGTCATATCTCTCTGGCGCTTTACGCATGTTTTGCCAGTTTCTCCCATGATAGTGTGTGGATTCGTAGTTGTCTAATGCATGTTCTACGAGCGTGTGTTCGTGGTCAGGTTGAGTGGTTCAACTGATGTCGATGTCACCTTCTTACCTAAGAACTAAAAGGGGAAAACAAAAAAAAAAATTGCTTCCCTGGTAGACGTATCGAAGAAGGGGTCGTTACAGGGTTGTACATATATGTTTCACTCTTCAATCATATTAAATGGAAAACTATAACTATATATATATGTTCCTTGGTGTTTATGCTAAATTCTAATATTTATGTTCATAAGGGTTTAAATTTCCATGTAAAAAGTAATTTCCACAAGTAACTCTAGTGCTTGAGTAATCATTTTGCACTGAAATTTTTAGGTTTTAATTTCTAAATAAGGGTTTTAAAGAGGGGGAAGTGAATCTATTTTCTTTTACACGGTGGCATATGTACCTAAATTTTGGCAACAACTCCTTAATCTAAGCAATGTTTTGTACTTAAATAATATCTAATATTCACTTTCAGTAATCGAAGATGAAATTTTCATTACAACCTACTTGACTAATCAAACTACTCTTGTGCAAGTTGTTGTTTAGAATTTGTATCATGCTTAGGAGTTGGTGATTCTTACAGGTGCACATCCTTGGTACACATGACTAAATAGATATTTCTTCACTCATTAATTTTGATTTCACGTTCCTAAATTTTTCCTTTAACTATTAAAATGATTAGATCTAGGTTTGATTTTGGTTTATCACACTCTAAAGGAATAATTCTAAATTAAACTTTAGACATAACTAAAATTTGAAATAGCTTTTAGACATAAGCAAAATTCTAAATTTAACCTTCACACTGAATTAGAATTTGAAATAACTCCAGACAGAAAAAAAATTTTAAATTAAATCTTCAGATCGAAATAACTGAACCGTATTGGTTTATCACACTCTAAAGGAACAATTCTAAATTAAAATTAAGACATAACTAAATTTCGAAATAGATTTCAGACATAAGCAAAATTATAAATTTAACCTTCAGACAAAATTAGAATTTGAAATAACTTCAGATAGAAATGAACTTTTAAATTAAACCTTCAGATTGAAATAACTGAACCAGATATCTATCCCGCTAGACAATTTTTTGGTGGAACAACATTGTAGTGGAGACGCCAACGGCTTGGCCATAGGGATGGGCCCCCGCAGCCAAGCTACAATCCACTGGAATGTGACTTGGTTGTGGGGGGGCAGCCCTTTGGCGAAACCATTGGCATGCCCATGGCTTGTCCCCCGTGGCCAAGTCACAGTCTAGTGGACTGTGACTTGGCCGCGGGGGCCCAACCCTGAGGCCAAGCCGTTGGTGCGCCCACAACTTGGCCACAGAGGCTGCCACCTAAACTAAATTTTAATTTAAAAATTAAAATTAAATTTCATATTGCAATCTATAGATTAAAATTAAAAAAAAAATTGCAGTTACATACATGAAGCTCGGCCCGCTGAACACCCTCCAACACAACAGTCCAACCGCCCACACTCCAACACTCATGAACACCCGCCAATACTCATGAACGCTCACAAACACCCTACGTCCATGCCAACACTCGCGAACGCTCACAAACGCCAACAGCCATGAATGCTCACAATCACGAAGGAACTCTCACAAACACCAAAAGGTTAGAAAAATATTTGAATGTTGATGTGTGGTTGATATATAAACCATCTTTCGGCCGAAAGAGTTTTCGGCCGAAAACTCTTTCGGTTGAAAGATTGTTTCAGCCGGAATATTTTTCAACCGAAAGAATATTGTCGGATGGAAAAAATCCGTCCGACTAAATATTTACATGCAAATCCAGGATACCATCACTGTACTATTCGATTTGACATTCCACCTTTCGACCGAAAAAATGTTTTTCGAAATTTTGGAGATTAGATTGTCACGAAAGTGTTACCCACCTTTGAGATTTTACCCTTATATGAGCTTACCTTTGGTGGAGGATTGAAGTGGTGGAGGCCCAACTAGAAGGGACTTAGTTTCTCAGTTTTGATATGTGGTGACACATAAGTTTGTCACCTATCTACTTTTATTGATTATTTTAATAGAAATAATTGTTTCTCATCCAATTGATATCTTGCAAATATTTGAATTATTATCCCATGGGCATATTTGTCATGTATTTTAATGGATTGTGCTATTTTATATGCTAACATTACATATTATCACCATATGCTTCCGTATATTGGTTGTTGAGGACAAATTGCAGGTATAAACTTTGAGTTGCATGCTCAACGATGGTTTTCATTGAACGTCCGGATGAGGTAGGCTCTTTATCTTGTCTTGATAACATTTTCATTTTTATAACATACTTGGGATTAGAGTTGATTTCTGCAGTCATTCCTTCTGTTGCTGTTTACCCCATGTCATAGAGATATTTTCCTTGTAACAATATTATAGACATATGTCGCACGGGTTCCCGAAATTTTAATGTTACTTAATGGTCACCTATGCATTTGTTGATCATGCCATTCACCCCACCACTGCACTATTACTTTCCCATATCTTTCTTATTGCTATTATCTTAACCTTTGACCATTTTCCCCTTCCATTGTTTTACCTTAGTTTTGCATCCACCCACCCATGGAGAGAACAGATCCCAGGAGTGGATTTCACTTGTTAGTACCATTTGCAATAATTTTTCTTAGGTCGATTCCATGTTCTTGGAACATAGGATCATGTTGTTAAGCCACTGATTCTCTTGAGATGAGTATACTTTTATCTAATTTTTGGACTCGTTAAAAGACATGAAAAAGACACTAATGAGTACACTTTTATCTCTTTTTCAAACTCATAAAAGAACATGTAAAAGACACTTTCGAGTAAACTTTTATCTCTTTTTTGAACTCATAAAAAGACACAAAAAAGACACACTTCAAAGTAAATTGTTATCTATTTTTCAGACTCATAAAAAGACATGAAAATGAAACCTTTCAAGTAAAATTCTACCTCTTTTTTCGACTCGTTAAAAGACACAAAAAGGACACCAACATGAGTATAATTTTAACTCTTTTTTGGATCCTTAAAACTGAATGAAAAAGACACTATCGATCATACTTTTATCTCTATTTTGCGCTCATTAAACCATGAAGGAGACATGGAAAACCAAAAAAAAAAGAAGGATTAGGGGTTTTTAACCATTGGTCTATTACCGAAATGGAAGTGGCAGTTGAGTCTCCCTTTAACATGGAACTTCTTTGAGTCATCATCTTATAATTAGTTTTTAATTTTCCTAGGAGTTTTCCCAATAATATCAGTCACATATAGTCCTGCAGTTGGTTACTATTCCAGTCATCACAGAGAGTAATTTAGTTTCTCGTGGGTTGTTTCACTATATTCTTGTAGCTCTTGTGTCTCATTAAAAAGTAACTATTGTGTCGTGTTATATGTTTAAGGAAAGTTTAATCCTCATAGCACCTTCAAAGGAATCTCTCAAACATTTTCTTGTGTTTCGTAGATGTTACTCAATGTAAATTCATTGGTGCTAATTACAACACTTTGGAAAGTAGGGACATCGAGTGAGACACACAACATAACTATCTATCCCAAGAGACTGACCATGGGACCTCCTAGATGAAGCTGAAAGAACTCAAACACTCAAGATATCTTGTTGAGCTTGGAAATGATTTAAGGTTCGCGGATGAGATCTCATGGTTCATTCTCTAGGCTATTTGTGTATGGTGTAGGGCTTATTCAATGTCTCTATTGGGTCAAACATTATAACCAATTCCAATGGTTTTATATTGGGCATCTTCCTCAAATGTGGGGAAGTATATGAGAGTTTCCCTACAACATTTTCATGTGTGTGTGTGTGTGTGTCAAAGGAAAACGTCCTAGGAAAACTTAGATTCATGGATGAAATTCATAGTAAGCATATCAGCATAGACTATTGTGCTTAACCCAAGGGGATTTGAATCAAGTACATGATGGTACAAAACTATCTAAATCCCTAGTAACATTGTCCTTAGGCATTTTCTTAATTTCATATGAACAAGTACTTAGTTTGAATTTCACTAACAATAGTTTACAATGATGGGTTTACAAGGGATGGGATCCATGAATATGAGTTTTCCCTAAAAAATTTCATATATATATATATAATTAATGTCGAAAATATCTTTTATTTTAAAGGAAAATCACATGATTTTGATTATGGTGCGTAACTTGATATAGACACCAAGTAACACATGCAATATAAGCAATTAAGAAACTAACCAAAACAACCTCAAAGCCTCCTAGATAAAGGACATGACACTCATACACTTAAATTATGGCACCTTCTAAAATATCTATCTAATAAGAAAAAATACAAATACAAATATAAGTTTTTTTATAAAAAATTAAAATAAAACTAATATGAAAATATTTATTTCATGAGTATTACTATGAAATTATATATATATATATAAATTCAATTTATTCATCATTTAAGAATAAAATATATTTTATTTTTAAACAAGTTTTTGGTTGAGAGGAAGGTGAATTCATTGAATTATAATACATAACTACTCCACATGCATTTTTGAAAGAGACTAGATTATGATATGGTGCTTATATATATAGTTGTCTATGTGAATATCATTGACTTCACTCTATATCCAAGGTTAGTTTGTAATGATAAGCTAGTTTATCGTAAGTAATATGTAATATATTTTGAATGAGGAAAAATGCCTAATAAATTTTTTGGATTGAAAATTTATCATCATATTTAAAAAAAAATGTCCAAAACAATATATTTTCTTTTATATTTAAAAAGATGAAAGAACATATACTAAGTCCTTCCTTATTTACATTGAAAGTATATCAAAACAAACAGGAGTAAAGTTGATTTAACCTTTTTATATATTAAAAATTAGTTTTGGATTCATATTAAAATTATATTATTAATCATGAACGAAGATATCGAAAGAAAGGTGAGATAACATAATTTTGTTGTTTTTTAAGATTAAGAATCAATGAAAATAAACATGAATAAAGTTGAATTTTTTTATTATTATATTAAAATTATATTATATTTAATGTTTATAAATATGTTTCCTATTAAAAGGTTAGAAATTTAAATGAGACATATATAAGTAAGGTATTTATATTTAAGTAGATTTTAACATTTAAATCTTTATATTAAGAAAATCTTTTATTCCACAAACTAAAGTATCTCTTACATCAATTTAATATAATATCTAACTTGACCACAACTTTAAAATTAAATTTTATTATTCCTTATTAAAATTATATTACATTTTATATCCTAAAAAATATATTATATTTTATATAGTAAAAAAACATATAAAAAAAAAAGTGAGCAAACACAGACAATGTTGTTCCTTTCTTAGATTGAGAATCTATCACTTATATCACATTTTATATCATAAAAGAACATATCAAAAGTAAGGTGAGCAAACATACACCGTGTTGTTCCTTTCTTAGATTGAGAATCTATCAAAACAAACATGAATTTAACTCTCTTTCATTATATTAAAATTATATTATTATCATAAGTTGGCATAACATACACCGTCTTCTTCCTTATTTAGATTGAGAATCTATCAAAAGAAACATGAATAAACCTGAATTTAAAACTCTCTTAAAATTATTTTTTATTGATAATAAAATTATATTATACTTTTAAAACATAGGTTAGCTATGTAAAACGCATAACGAGTGAAAAAGGAAGATGGAATAGTTCTAATCGTGTAGCTAGTCTGAGTTGTATTAGTCACCTCCGGATCTATTTAATAATTATGTAATAAAAAACATGATATAAATCTATACTCTAACTCCTTAGGGAAAAGCTATTTGTGCGATATAGACGTTTGCCTACTCCAAACAAATAAATAATCAAAACGATTCCTTGAGCGCCAGACATTCTCGACTGGACAGATTCCTTGAGAGCCACACTTTCAATAGACAGGACATTTCCATCTTGTCAAACAAGCATTAAAAATTCTTCATAAATACTTTAAAGCTAGCCTTATCACCTCAAAAAATAAGAATTTCATGCATCTGTGAAAGCTATATACCTATACAGCTCATTACATAAAATGGACTTGTGAAAAAGGTTGCAGTATCTAAGCTCCTCCTTTTTCTTTGCAAAAGGAAAACCAGGCGAGCCCATTACTGGTTCATATTTTTTAACCTAAATGACAGGCAGAATGATGTTATATTTGGAAATGCCTCTTATTCTAAAAATGATACCCCAGCTTTATTTCAAGGATGACTTGGGGTGTGACAGGTATAACAAGTGCGGGGCAGTCGGGTGATCGTGCAATCTTTTGAGACATAAATAAATTAGGTCGATTTCCATTTCGTTCTGAATTTTTAAGTTGTGCAGTTGGCGGTAAAGAAATTAGGTCAGAAATGTCGAGATTGACAGAGCCACTGACAGTAGGTAGAGTTATAGGGGACGTCTTAGATATGTTCACGCCCAGTATAAAGATAACTGTGGCTTACAGATCTAATATGCAGGTCAATAACGGATTCGAGCTCATGCCGAACTCTATTACAGCTCCTCCTCGTGTGGAAGTCATCGGCGGAGACATGCGCACATTTTATACTCTGGTAATTTAATTTTTCTATTTAATCATGGTGTCATTTTTCATGTGGCTTTTCTGCTATCTTTTCTTTCATAATGGTGTGTTCAAAAATTGTTTTTGTCTTAAGATTTAAGATTTTACAATTTTAATTTTAGGTAGAGGTAGGGTAGAGGTAGGGTAGGGTAGGGTAGGGTAGGTATAATTTTACTTCCAAAGGCGTATATTTATTGGAGATGGGCACAATTAATCACCTTTTAAACTAAAATTTTAATATGATGGCTAACAATTGAAGATGCTGGCATATTCTTAGTTGTCCTCCCAAATTAATGAATGTGTACCACCATATGATTGCCACTTTTAACTGATTAACCTTTGGAATTACCACATTTGAAATTAACTTTTAGATTTCCTCATCTCTATGTGCGTTTCAGCTGTCAGATTGCTGGGTCAAAAAAATCCCTTGTCCCACAGAGATTTCATACACCAATTTGATATGAAACTTAAAATGATGATAAAAAAAATTCATTATTATATATGTGACAGAAAAAATCTGTAAAAGCCCAAAGGGCGCATAATGCTTAGATGGATTGAATTAATTTTGTGATTGATAGTGGACATTTTCAGATTATGACGGATGCAGACGCTCCGAGCCCCAGCGAGCCCACAGAGCGTGAATATCTACATTGGTATGCGTGTAGAGCGTGATAATGTAGACGTGATTGGAAATAGGGACAGTGATATTCGATTGAATTCTGGATATGTGTGGCTATTTAAAATTGTTTTCCCCCCCTTCCAAAATTTATAAACACTTGATGTCAATGCAGAAGTGATGGGTGATAATCAGTTGAATACAGGCGTGCTGTAGCGTTTTGATAATTGTTATTCATGTTCTATGTTGCAGGATAGTTACGGATATCCCAGGCACGACATCGAATTCTTTCGGTAGGCACCCTAACTACGCTCGATTCAATAATGAAAATTGATTATTTATAATCTAGAATTTATGCGCAGGTAGGGAAATGGTGAGTTATGAGATGCCGAGGCCTGTTATTGGAATCCACCGCTACGTCTTCGCTCTGTTCCAGCAGCAAGGCCGGCAAACGGTACTCCCTCCTCGCCGACGTCGCTATTTCAACACCAGAGAGTTTGCACAAAGTAATGGACTTGGTTTGCCTGTTGCTGCTGTTTACTTCAACGCACAGAGAGAGACCGCCTCTCGGAGAGGCTGAAATAATCTTAACAAAGTCGTGCAAGCATGACTACCGACAATTCTCATATAATTCGCTCTTCCTTTACTGCAATCTATTCCTCCCTTTATAGCTGAATACTATGACTGTGTATGCGTCCAGATGGGCGATATATTATACACTTGGAAGAAATCTATTACCACTCAGTCGGTTGAACTAGCAGATTGGATTTCATTCAACGTGAGAAAAGGCGTGTTTCTAAATTTCTTTAAGGTTTCAAAGAGCGATTTCTGTTGGAGCTATCCTTAACCTGTGGTATTTGTTGATTTCTGTTGTATTTAACCGTAGGTGTTTGTTCGTTGAGCAACATTGTCCCCTTCAAATTGAAAGGAACTGGACAGATTATTATTATTAATAATGTTGTAAAATCTTTTATTCTATAAATAATTATAATATCTATGTTAATGAATTTGCTTTTTTATAATAAAAAAATATTATATAAAATTTAATATCATTTTGCTTTTCTACAAATACTTTGGGAAATTTTAAATTTTATTATTTAAAAAAACTATAATATTATAAAACAATAAACAATTATTACAACAAAAACTTAGTGCTATTACAGCAAAACAGATTTATAGCATAACAAGAGAATTATAACAATAAGCCAAAACTCATATTACAGTAGCAAAATAACTTCAATGAATCATTGCATGCAACAATAAATTAACTCACTATTTTTTTACTAAAAATTCAATAATAGTTAAAGTAAAATATTTAACAATATTATTACAATTTACAAATCTTAATGTTCTTTTGTGAATTTTAAATAATTTATTTGTTAAGGATGTTGTAAACATTTCTACAAAAGATATTCAGAAATGCAAAACTCTACATAAATTTCATCATTGTTTATAAGCTCTAAGATAAAATGATACTTTGTATCAATATGCTAAATTTTTTGTGAAAAACATGATTGGGTGACAGAGCAATGATTGATTTATTATCACATAAAATCTCATTTGGTTCTTGATGTTCATGCAATAACTCAGTCACAATCCTTGTCATGCACACAATTTGACACGCAATTGTTGTTGCAACACCATACTCTCCCTAAGAAGATAATAAAGTCACAATGGGTTTCTTCTTTGAAGCCCAAGCTAGAGCTCATGATCCAAAGCTGAACATATATCTTGATATCCTCTTCCTGTCATTTACACTACTTACAAAAAATCAACTTAAAATATCCAATCAACTTAAAATACGAATCCGATGTGTACAAGATACCATAATTAGTTGTTCCAACAACATATCTTAAGATCATTTTTCTTGCTTTCCAATGAGTACTTGTTGGAGTCTCCATAAATCTAGAAATCATACTTACAACAAACATAATATCAAGCCTTGTTGTTTTCAAATACATAATACTTCCAACCAGTCTTTTATATAGAGTTGGATCAACACATGACCCCTCATCATCCTTACTGAGTTTTGTTCCAGTTGCGATTGGTCTTATTTACAGTTCACCATCCTTAACCTTTTCAATATGTCCTTTGCATACATAGTTTGAAAAATAAAAATACCAGATTCTTTAGATTGATTTACTTCAATTCACTTCAATTCCTGGACAATACTTCTTCATTCCTAAATTAGTCATTTCAAACTCAGTTTTCATGATTGTCTTAAACTCATATATCGAAATATTTCTAGTGAAAATAAAATCATCAACATACAAGCATACAATCAAGAACTTACCCTTGTATACAATGTTGGCTCACTCAGACTCGTGTTGAATCCTTCTCCTTTCAAGTATTCATCAATTTTGTTGTTCCATACTCTGGGTGCTTGTTTCAATACATACACCAGTTTCTTTAACCTGTAGACCTTACCTTCTTGTCCATCAATCTCTTATGCTTGAGGTTGTTTCACATAAACCTCTTTTTCCAGAAAACCATTTAAAAATGCATATTTTACATCCATCTAGTGCATACAACATTTATTATGAGCAGTAATGGATAAAATCATTCTTACTATATTAAGTCTGGCTAAAGGTGCAAAAGTTTCATTATAATCAATATTGGGTTGTTAACTGAAACCTTGAGCTACAAGTATTGACTTGGGCTTCTAAACTTCACCTTCAACATTTAACTTGGTCTTCTAAATCCATTTAACACCAATATAATTTTTAGCTTTAGGTAAATCTACAACTTTCCAAGTATTATTCCTTTCTATGGCATCAATTTCCTCATTCATAGATTCTACCCAAACCTCTTTCTTAACAACATCATCAAAATTTACAGGATCATATGCAATTAATGCAAAATTTGAAACTTGATCTACTTCATCATTTTTCTCATACAATTTTCTTAAATTTTTAGTCTTGTGACCTCTAATTCTATTTATTGATGAAGATAAAGTAGGATTTGATTCATCACTTACATATGATCTTATTTTTAGTCCACCATGATTTGATGGCTCACCACGCTCATATGTTTAGGGTGTTCTTAGTTATGATGGGATAAATCCTCGCGATTTTCTTAAAAGAATTCTTGTTGCAGGTGTATGTGGATTTAGAATCAACCTTCCACCATGTATGACCTACTCATGTCCATCATCATCTTCATGGGATATTTCAACTCTCCTTGAAACAATTTTGTCAATTATACCATCCGAAGCCTCTTACCCCTTGAACTCAACATCTTTGCTAATAACATACTTCTTGGTGATAGGATTATAGATTTTATATGCCTTAGACTCCTCGGTAAATCCAATTAAGAGACACTTCTCACTTATATCATCCAACTTTCTCCTCATCTCTTCAGGTACATGTGCGTAAGGTACACACCTGAAATTCCTCAAATGAGATACATTGTTATTCTTACCACTTTGAGCTTCCTAGGGAACTTGGTTCTTCACACTCTTACTTGAACTCATATTTAGAATATATATTGCACAAATAAATGCATCACCCCAATATTCATTCGAAAGATGCTTCCCCTTTAACATACTTCGATCCATATTCATAATAGTTTAATTATTCCTTTCAACTACTCCATTATGCTATGGAGTATAATGAGTAGTAAGTTGTCTCTTGATTCCATGAGACTGACCAAACTCCATGAAATCAGTTAGCATATACTCACATCCTCTATCTGATCTCCAAACTTTAATATATTTTCCTCTCGTTTTCAACTAGAACTTTAAACCTCTTAAATATATCAAAATCTTCATTCTTCTGCTTCAACAAATAAACCCAAGTTTTTTTACTGAAATCATCAATAAAAGTCATAGAATAAACATTACTAGTCAATGAAGGTGTTTTCATCAGTCCACATAATTATGTGTGAACAAGTTCCAATAGAGATATATCCCTATACGAAACTCCAGAAATAAATTTATCCATGTGATTCTTTACAAGTATGCATCTCTCACAAGAGCTTGTTGGTTGTTGAATACGAGGAAACCCATTCACCATTTTCTTCTTCTGCAAAAAATCTATACCACCAAAATGTAAATGGCCATATCTCAAATGCCATAACCATGACTTATACAAAACTTTATCTTTATAATCATTCAAAGAATCAAATCATTTCTCATAATAACTGGAAACATTCTATTCTTTGGAACTGCTTACTTGGATACTTATCATAAATTGAACATACCTTGTTCTTGAAGAACACTCTGTATTTTTCTCTATTAGTTGTCCAACACTTAACATATTATATTTCATACCAAGTACATAATAAACATCATCTATTTTTATTCTTTCATCATTATTAGTATAAACATGAATCACACATTTACCATTAACTCTTAGCTTACTGTCATTACCCAACTTTACCTTAGACTGAATATTGGTATCTAAACTAGAAAAAAAATTTGATTCCATTCTGTAACATACCTAGCCACCCAAAGATTAGGCACGTACCAATCTGTAACATACCCATCCAGCCACAGGCTAGCCATGATATTCAAAAAACTTGCTTTTGAATTGATATTGAATTCTAATAACATTTAATCTGAAATGAAGCATGAAATACTCACATGCATTAGTCAAGATCCATGCTACAAAATAAAAGAAATAAACAATGTGCCATGCACAACCAATAACCAACAAACATGAAAATTACAAATACATATCTAAGAGATAATTAAATACACAACATAATATACATTATACAGAAAACACAAAGAGCACTTATCTTTGCAAGTAAACATTCACCAACTGGCTGCAGACCAAGGACATTCCTCTAAACCATAGACATTGTTGTTCTTTTACTCTCAATGGAAGGTCACCCCTGATACAAATCTATGAATCCACAAGGATGGGTCCTAGGCCTAATTTAAAAGACACAATAGTTGGCTAACTAGCTCTTAGGTTTCCCAACTACACAAAAAATCCAAATTTCCAGCTCTCTTTCTCCCTCATCCTGCACAACCCCAATAAATGAACAAATTTATCTGCCATATAGTCCATCAGGTTGTTCCATTTATCTCTAGTGCTCTAGTGATATTGGTCAGGAAATCTTGCTGCTGGAAACTCCAAGGATTCTTAGTTGTGGACAGTTATTTCTGAACTTCCACCAATATCATGCACATAGGCATCCATTTCCTCCTGGAATGTTCAATAATTTCTTATAGCCATATAGAAATGGATCTCCTCCTCCAACCATTTGTTTTGATGCTCCCCTCAACATCACAAGAATTCAATAAGGGATCGGAGGGTGTAACAATGAATGAATAAGAACAAGTGAACCTAGAACAACGTGTGGGTGAGGGAATAAGAAGAACCCCCAAAACAGCGCCCAAGAAAGCAAGAACCACATGGCCTTCCTCCCAAGAATCTCATGCAACCCCTTTTCTCCATAAAATCAATTATGGGTAAATAAAATATAATAAAAAGACTTATCCCCTTAAGCCCCCTCTCTCGTGGAATCATATCCCACTATCTCTTTTGTCCTTGTCTGTCTTGGAGCCAACGATGTATTTTATTAATGTATATGAAGTATTTCATTTCCTAGGCACTCTGGCCCCTTTTCAAATTTACAGTCTCACCGTTCATTTGGTTGATGACGTGTCTTATACCACATGGCAGGGGTGCCATATGGGGACATGTGTCACATGAATTCAATACCTTTTAGAACCTAACCTGTCCATTTCAGAGTTACATGTGACACACATCACATAGTTCAACATCACCATAAGTGACTTCATCATGCCATATCATCTCCGGGATTATGGCCTCCAAGGGTGTGCAACGTCTCTACCAGTGAAAGTGTCAAATAAAGAAGTCACAAATTCACGCAGATTGTCGATTAAATATCCCTTCGGTACTTTTATCAACTTTTATATCAAGAAGTGGAAGGATGGCGTAATCACTTTGAAAAATATCACTCGAGGGAAGTGGAACAACTCGAGAGGTAAAATGTCCTAGAGCCCTGGAGCACTAAAGTCCCGAAATGATTAAGGATCGTCCATCCTAATGCTTGATGAAGTCCTGGTTGTTAGATTGAGATAGTGGAAGGATAGTGTAAGCGGAAGGGTTAATCAATAGTAAGTGTTCATCATCACTTTATGACCACTTCAGCAGGTATAACTCTGTAGGAGTTGAGCAACTAATGAGTGGAAATTTCTGGGAGTCGTGGAGCGTTGAAGTCCTGAATTAATGAAGGACAATCCATCTCATCATAGTCCTTGATCTTGTTGAATCCTATAGATAGGGCAGGATCGTCCAGTCAACGAGAGATTATATCTCGACTGTCTGATTTACTAGTGGAGTTAATAGAAGGGTTCGACGAAGTTGGAAGATCGAAAAGGTAGAATAGTCAAAGGCTAAAGTACAGAGGAATTGGTCCCAACGTCAGTATTATGATAAGGTAAAGTGGCTTATTAGAGGCACAAAGGGTCTAGAAGTAACCAAGCCCTCAAACATTGTGTTCGAGCAAGCTCCTATGTAGAATAATATAGAGGAAGATGCTAAAGAGTGATTAAGCCCGTGGTTTCGAGTTGTCTTCACATAGAAAGTGGTTTGAAGGATGTGCCTCTGAAGAATTCAAATTTTGTACTAGTTAAAGGAGTTGTGTCATATTTCAACAAGATCCTTTTGCAAAACAAAATAAAATAGGTTGAAAGTGACTTTTCGCGAAGCCATAACTTTTAGCTTAGATATCATATTGCGGCAAGAGTATAGTCATTGGAATGATTACTCATAGAAGAATAACATAGAATTTTTATAATTTCGAGAATAATGATATATTTATTCATGAATTAAGTAGAAACAATACCTATAGAATTAATTGGAATATTTATATAATATGTACAATTCTAACAAAAATGGTTGCCTGAAAATTTGGGAGGATTAGAGATTTAATTTGATCAATTCCAGTATAAGATTTGATATCATAGTCATGGAACCATGACAGATCTTGCAAAAGCTGGTTGAGGGAGCAAAGAACTAAAGGGAAAGTAATGAAAAGCAGATAAAGAACTCAAGAATAGTGGAACAAAAGTATTAGTCAACGACTACATGATCCAGATGAATTAAAAATACAAAAGAGAGAATCCTCACATAATACATGAAGCTAGTAGGTGAATAATGTTAGTAATGTGCATAGAAAGGATAAGTATGATTTCCTAGCATCGAAGGAAGAGAGGTGTACATAGTTGCAAAGCTTAAGTGTGAAAAAAGTAGTCTAATGGACAACTAGGAGTAATACTATTTGATTCAAGAATGTTGTGCTAGTAGAGCGATGTAATTTTTGAGCTAATTCATTCCAAGGTGATGGAATGTTTCATAAAGGTAATGTTAGATATGACTACCCAAAATGAGCTACTACAAATTGAGTACATTAGTTGGATTATAGAATGGCCAAGAGAAACTTGGCTAGAAAGTATTCAGACCAGGGAACAATAGTGCAAATGAGCAAAATGGGAGCACACAAGGTAGAAAGGATCTGAAGGAATTCAAGGAAATCCAACCACGACATAAATAAATAAATAAGTGAATTGAAATGGAAATCCGCTAGAGTGCATGAGGCATACAATGAATTTAAAATTCATATGCATTAGTACACATGATGGAAGTGAATGCTTGGTGCATATGGATGTGTAATTGTGCATATACACATGCTTGAATATGCATATAACATTCTTGTGAACTTAGAATAGTCTATTGTTATGAAATAATGATGTTATGTAAATTGAGTATGACTAATGATGGATTATGTATTCATGAAAAATGATATAGCATGGTTAAAGAGGTTGATTCTGCTATCATTGCTTATGACTCCATCTATGTGAAGACCCATGAGGGTGGTAGTAATGGTGATCAAAATGATGGAGGAAGTCTGTGAGATTCTAAAAATACCAGTTGATTAGGTAGCATTAAGTAGGTTGATAAAAACCATCTAGGTATGCATTTGTTGCTTCTATGTTGAAGGGAATTAAGGTGAGAATTATCTCAGTTAATTTTTCAATATTTAAATTGATATGTATTGGCCAAAGGAGTATACTATATAAATGTTATTTATTCTATAATGCATTCAGATAAAATGTTAGCTGCATATTTTTTTATGATTGGTTATGAGATCATAACCGGGTTAATTCCAAGGACATACTCTTGATATAACAATAAATATGCATAGAGTTGGTCGTGTGTAAGACCATGAGATAGTTGGATATGGAAGGGCTATATGTTGAAAAGTCAACAAGAAACATGTGTCTAATTTAGTTTTCCCTTAATTAAATTAGAAAATAAATATTAATCCATTATCTCATTCATAACTGAGTGATTTGGAATTGTAACCGAATTATACGTGTAGTTAAGTGAGTTAAG